>JAKSZU010000003.1:126079714-126333423 GCA_026018925.1 Tupaia tana
AGGACATAAAAGCAGTGAAGGTACTTAATGAGGATAGGACAGTGTGGAATGGAGGAAGTGAAGAGAAAGGGATAGAGAAAGATAGTAAGTGAACAATAGAGAGGCAGGACATTAGTGAGAAACAGATATGGCTTATTAACTGTTGTCTTTTTTTTTTTTTAGAGTTTTTTTTTTGCTATAAGGCACGTACGCTCGCCAGACAGAGAGAGAGAGACAGAGAGATAGAAAGCGAGAAATCACCTCCCAGGGGGGATGGCCACACCGCAATCCCTTCTCCTCCATTCTCCTCTCGGGATATTGGGCAAGCATGCACACGTGCCTGGCATGAGTTTAAGCCACCAGGTCTGGGACTTGAACCGCTGTCGACTATGTGGGAGTCCAGCGACATAGCCATTAGGCAAACTGCTGGTCCCTGGCTTATTAACTGTTGATGTTGACATGTATAGTATTCTCAACTGGATTCGTCTGAGAAGTATTTCATGATGGGCAAAGTATTTTTACAAGCATAATGAGAAATAGCGATTGACTGTTTTAAAAAATAATTAGAATAATAATAATAATAATAATAATAATGATTGGGGAAAACATAGAAAAGATATTGAATGTTGAAGCAGGGAGATTAATGTCTCTGTATTGACTGACATGCATGGAATTCCCTTTTGAAAAAGCAATGTAATACACTGTAAAGTTATATGTAATCCAATGTTATATAAAGAAGATTATGATGATAATAAAAATAAAAAATTAAAAAAACAGACTTAAGTACCAACACTCTTTGGATAAATTGCCTAAGAGTAATGTGACAGCAAATCTCTAAGCCTGTAAATCTAATAAAAAAGTATTAACTAACACTGAGAAAAAAAAAAAAAAACCCTGAAGGTATAAAAAATTCCTATGTTTTTCTACCATCCTTAAGTATATAATTAAAAATTTCAAAAAAGGAGATTACACAAAAGGTATCAATGTAAAAATAACTCCAGGAAAATTGTCTCTTGTAATCCTAATGTGTGTGTGAGTGTCTATGCACGTAATATGTCCTATTACGTACTATATGTTGTATGTGTATGTGAAAACAGGCCTTAAAATATTCTATTCAATTTGGTTTATAAAAAAGAGTGCTCATAAAAATTAGTCTAAATGTTTCTCAAGTTTGTATAACTTTAACAAATGAGATGGCTTCAAATATAATAAAAAATAATAACAATAATTAACAAGTAAAGATCTTCACAATCTCCAACATTTATTTTGCTTAAGGTTTTATTAATCAAACAATATCATGTTTATCTTAATATGGTTGCTTTAATAAAATAGCTAGTATTTATGTGTTATGTGTTGCATTTTACATAATAAATATCTAACAACAACAACAACGAAAATTTATGACTAGCTTTTTCTTGTTTTAGTTTTAATCCTAACAGATGATCTTTAACCTCAAAGTAACTTTTGGATGTTTACAGAGGGCCCCTGAAACATCCAAAAGGGAGTTATTAAACCAATCAGGCTTATTGTTTATACGTTGGATACAAATAAACGACATTGTCGAATTAAGTAATTCTAATTTTCTTAATATTATATTTAAGTTAATACACATATACATATATGTGTATGTACATGTGTGTGTGTATATCTATATCTATCTATCTATCTATCTATCTATCTATATATATATATACACACATAAATGTTTCATACTTGTATGCCTATATATACATTGTGCTCCAAAATAATTTGAAATTCCCAAGAGTTAATAGTAGGCTATTATGTTAAACTGACATATATAGCCAAATTCCTCTGTCAGTTGTGAATCTTTGTCAGATCATTAACTATGGTTAAAATCTTAATGTTATGTCCTTAAAGAAATTCACAAAGAGAGTAAAATAAAAAAAATAAAAAAATAAAAAAAATCTAATAATTAAACTGGGTAAAATCTTCATTTTCTATATAAATTGATTGGTTTCCTAAACTGTTAAGCCAAAATTGACCAAACAAAAATAAAAAATATTTCACAAAATTACATACTAAGTGGCCAATGCAATGCACTTGAGTTAAAAATAATAAATTAATATAAAAGACTATAAATCCAGTGTTAAACATGGACTCAGAAACATATTGCCTGGTTCTCTCTGAGTCCTCCTTATAATTTTTCTTATTAAATTAACATGCTTTAGTTATTATTGTTCTTTAAATTTTATTAAAATATTAAAAAGGTTTATTAGTAAGATTGTTCAATTTTACATTTATAAGTTGTTAAAACAAATTTTATTATTGTTTGTACATGTTCATAAGCTACTAATATATACTAAGATTTAGGGTCACCAAAACCAAAAATTACTCAATATAAATGTATGACAAGTTTAATAGCTCCTTTTTGTAATTGAACTTGTCTGTTAAATTAAGGCAATTTTTGATGTTAAACTTGTAAAAGATAAAAACAAAAAATAAAATAGCAACTGAAAGAAGGGTTATGGCTGTAAAAATATGTTTCTGGTGTAAAAGCTTAAATAGAAAGGTTTTTATGAAGAAATTTTGTGTAGTGAGTTTTTATCTGAAGATAAAATGGCTATATCAAAACAGGAGGGAGAAGACAAAAACTAGAGGATATAAAGTATGTTGTTGAATGTTTAAATTATGTTGCTGAAGTCTCAGAAAGAATTACCGAAATTAATCAAGTTACTGTTCTGGAGCTGGTTTTGCTATCTTTAAATGTTATATACAATAAAACAACAACAACAACAACAACAACAACAAAAAGCCCCTTCAACTAGTCCAAATGGGGCCTCACATAGTTGTAAAGTTAGCCTGTGAGTCTGTCACACCAGAGCCAAGTGGACTGCTTTTCTGGACTCACAGGGGCCTTGATCTGTAAAAAATATGGGCCAGGAAGGTCCTTTGTAATAGTGCTTCAGACACCAGAGAGCAGCAGCCCTGCTCTAGTCACTCTAGAGGCTGACTTCAAGTCAGACATTGTCAAAAGTATGGCTCAGCGGCTCCACTACCAGATGGTCTGAAAAAGGACAGGCTGCTGCTGACTCATGGGACAGTTAAAGTGGCCTCTGATACCAGTAAATTCCTTGGTCCTCACTCTTGTTGAGTATTCTATTCACCGTGCTTCTAATTTTGATTTTTTGATCTAATTTACTCAGTTTTCTTACCCAATTTGTCTCCCACAGGATAAAGCCTTTTAATATTAAATGTTGGGAGACTTTCCTGGACTGCCAGCAGGCAATAGCGTCTCCTGCAAGCCTCTAGCCAGCAAGGGATACTGAGGGAGGGTCACATCTGACTCCGACCCCACTTCCAGACCCCCAGGACCCAGACTCCACCTTCTAGACTTTCCTGGACTGCCAGCAGGCAATAGCGTCTCCTGCAAGCCTCTGGCCAGCAAGGGATACTGAGGGAGGGTCACCTCTGACCCCCACCCCACTTCCAGACCCCCAGGCCCCAGACTCCACCTTTTAGGTAGGTAGCCAGGATCTCCTTGAGGCGGTTTTTTTTCTTTTCTCTTGAACTCCCTGCATTCCCTTGTTAACACCTAGCCCTCCTTCTCCCCCCAGACTTTCCTGGACTGCCAGCAGGCAATAGCGTCTCCTGCAAGCCTCTGGCCAGCAAGGCATACTGAGGGAGGGTCAGCTCTGACCCCCCACCCCACTTCCAGACCCCCAGGCCCCAGACTCCACCTTCTAGGTAGGTAGCCAGGATCTCCTTGAGGCGGTTTTTTTTCTTTTCTCTTGAACTCCCTGCATTTCCTTGTTAACACCTAGCCCTCCTTCTCTCCCCAGACTTTCCTGGACTGCCAGCAGGCAATAGTGTCTCCTGCAAGCCTCTGGCCAGCAAGGGATACTGAGGGAGGGTCACCTCTGACCCCCACCCCACTTCCAGACCCCTAGGCCCCAGACTCCACCTTCTAGGTAGGTAGCCAGGATCTCCTTGAGGCGGTTTTTTTTCTTTTCTCTTGAACTCCCTGCATTCCCTTGTTAACACCTAGCCCTCCTTCTACCCCCAGACTTTCCTGGACTGCCAGCAGGCAATAGTGCGTCCTGCAAGTCTCTGGCCAGCAAGGGATACTGAGGGAGGGTCACCTCTGACCCCCACCCCACTTCCAGACCCCCAGGCCCCAGACTCCACCTTCTAGGTAGGTAGCCAGGATCTCCTTGAGGCGGTTTTTTTTCTTTTCTCTTGAACTCCCGGCATTCCCTTGTTAACACCTAGCCCTCCTTCTCCCCCCAGAATTTCCTGGACTGCCAGCAGGCAATAGCGTCTCCTGCAAGCCTCTGGCCAGCAAGGGATACTGAGGGAGGGTCACCTCTGACCCCCACCCCACTTCCAGACCCCCAGGCCCCAGACTCCACCTTCTAGGTAGGTAGCCAGGATCTCCTTGAGGCGGTTTTTTTTTCTTTTCTCTTGAACTCCCTGCATCCCCATGTTAACACCTAGCCCTCCTTCTCCCCCCAGACTTTCCTGGACTGCCAGCAGGCAATAGCGTCTCCTGCAAGCCTCGGGCCAGCAAGGGATACTGAGGGAGGGTCACCTCTGACCCCCACCCCACTTCCAGACCCCAGGCCCCAGACTCCACCTTCTAGGTAGGTAGCCAGGATCTCCTTGAGGCGGTTTTTTTTCTTTTCTCTTGAACTCCCTGCATTCCCTTGTTAACACCTAGCCCTCCTTCTACCCCCAGACTTTCCTGGACTGCCAGCAGGCAATAGTGACTCCTGCAAGTCTCTGGCCAGCAAGGGATACTGAGGGAGGGTCACCTCTGACCCCCACCCCACTTCCAGACCCCCAGGCCCCAGACTCCACCTTCTAGGTAGGTAGCCAGGATCTCCTTGAGGCGGTTTTTTTTCTTTTCTCTTGAACTCCCGGCATTCCCTTGTTAACACCTAGCCCTCCTTCTCCCCCCAGAATTTCCTGGACTGCCAGCAGGCAATAGCGTCTCCTGCAAGCCTCTGGCCAGCAAGGGATACTGAGGGAGGGTCACCTCTGACCCCCACCCCACTTCCAGACCCCCAGGCCCCAGACTCCACCTTCTAGGTAGGTAGCCAGGATCTCCTTGAGGCGGTTTTTTTTTCTTTTCTCTTGAACTCCCTGCATCCCCATGTTAACACCTAGCCCTCCTTCTCCCCCCAGACTTTCCTGGACTGCCAGCAGGCAATAGCGTCTCCTGCAAGCCTCGGGCCAGCAAGGGATACTGAGGGAGGGTCACCTCTGACCCCCACTCCACTTCCAGACCCCAGGCCCCAGACTCCACCTTCTAGGTAGGTAGCCAGGATCTCCTTGAGGCGGTTTTTTTTCTTTTCTCTTGAACTCCCTGCATTCCCTTGTTAACACCTAGCCCTCCTTCTACCCCCAGACTTTCCTGGACTGCCAGCAGGCAATAGTGACTCCTGCAAGTCTCTGGCCAGCAAGGGATACTGAGGGAGGGTCACCTCTGACCCCCACCCCACTTCCAGACCCCCAGGCCCCAGACTCCACCTTCTAGGTAGGTAGCCAGGATCTCCTTGAGGCGGTTTTTTTTTCTTTTCTCTTGAACTCCCGGCATTCCCTTGTTAACACCTAGCCCTCCTTCTCCCCCCAGAATTTCCTGGACTGCCAGCAGGCAATAGCGTCTCCTGCAAGCCTCTGGCCAGCAAGGGATACTGAGGGAGGGTCACCTCTGACCCCCACCCCACTTCCAGACCCCCAGGCCCCAGACTCCACCTTCTAGGTAGGTAGCCAGGATCTCCTTGAGGCGGTTTTTTTTTCTTTTCTCTTGAACTCCCTGCATCCCCATGTTAACACCTAGCCCTCCTTCTCCCCCCAGACTTTCCTGGACTGCCAGCAGGCAATAGCGTCTCCTGCAAGCCTCGGGCCAGCAAGGGATACTGAGGGAGGGTCACCTCTGACCCCCACCCCACTTCCAGACCCCAGGCCCCAGACTCCACCTTCTAGGTAGGTAGCCAGGATCTCCTTGAGGCGGTTTTTTTTCTTTTCTCTTGAACTCCCTGCATTCCCTTGTTAACACCTAGCCCTCCTTCTACCCCCAGACTTTCCTGGACTGCCAGCAGGCAATAGTGACTCCTGCAAGTCTCTGGCCAGCAAGGGATACTGAGGGAGGGTCACCTCTGACCCCCACCCCACTTCCAGACCCCCAGGCCCCAGACTCCACCTTCTAGGTAGGTAGCCAGGATCTCCTTGAGGCGGTTTTTTTTCTTTTCTCTTGAACTCCCGGCATTCCCTTGTTAACACCTAGCCCTCCTTCTCCCCCCAGAATTTCCTGGACTGCCAGCAGGCAATAGCGTCTCCTGCAAGCCTCTGGCCAGCAAGGGATACTGAGGGAGGGTCACCTCTGACCCCCACCCCACTTCCAGACCCCCAGGCCCCAGACTCCACCTTCTAGGTAGGTAGCCAGGATCTCCTTGAGGCGGTTTTTTTTTCTTTTCTCTTGAACTCCCTGCATCCCCATGTTAACACCTAGCCCTCCTTCTCCCCCCAGACTTTCCTGGACTGCCAGCAGGCAATAGCGTCTCCTGCAAGCCTCGGGCCAGCAAGGGATACTGAGGGAGGGTCACCTCTGACCCCCACTCCACTTCCAGACCCCAGGCCCCAGACTCCACCTTCTAGGTAGGTAGCCAGGATCTCCTTGAGGCGGTTTTTTTTCTTTTCTCTTGAACTCCCTGCATTCCCTTGTTAACACCTAGCCCTCCTTCTACCCCCAGACTTTCCTGGACTGCCAGCAGGCAATAGTGACTCCTGCAAGTCTCTGGCCAGCAAGGGATACTGAGGGAGGGTCACCTCTGACCCCCACCCCACTTCCAGACCCCCAGGCCCCAGACTCCACCTTCTAGGTAGGTAGCCAGGATCTCCTTGAGGCGTTTTTTTTTCTTTTCTCTTGAACTCCCGGCATTCCCTTGTTAACACCTAGCCCTCCTTCTCCCCCCAGAATTTCCTGGACTGCCAGCAGGCAATAGCGTCTCCTGCAAGCCTCTGGCCAGCAAGGGATACTGAGGGAGGGTCACCTCTGACCCCGACCCCACTTCCAGACCCCCAGGCCCCAGACTCCACCTTCTAGGTAGGTAGCCAGGATCTCCTTGAGGCGGTTTTTTTTTCTTTTCTCTTGAACTCCCTGCATTCCCATGTTAACACCTAGCCCTCCTTCTCCCCCCAGACTTTCCTGGACTGCCAGCAGGCAATAGCGTCTCCTGCAAGCCTTGGGCCAGCAAGGGATACTGAGAGAGGGTCACCTCTGACCCCCACCCCACTTCCAGACCCCAGGCCCCAGACTCCACCTTCTAGGTAGGTAGCCAGGATCTCCTTGAGGCGGTTTTTTTTTCTTTTCTCTTGAACTCCCTGCATTCCCTTGTTAACACCTAGCCCTCCTTCTACCCCCAGACTTTCCTGGACTGCCAGCAGGCAATAGTGTCTCCTGCAAGTCTCTGGCCAGCAAGGGATACTGAGGGAGGGTCACCTCTGACCCCCACCCCACTTCCAGACCCCCAGGCCCCAGACTCCACCTTCTAGGTAGGTAGCCAGGATCTCCTTGAGGCGGTTTTTTTTCTTTTCTCTTGAACTCCCTGCATTTCCTTGTTAACACCTAGCCCTCCTTCTCCCCCCAGACTTTCTTGGGCTGCCAGCAGGCAATAGCGACTCCTGCAAGCCTCTGGCCAGCAAGGGATACTGAGGGATGGTCACCTCTGACCCCCACCCCACGTCCAGACCCCCAGGCCCCAGACTCCACCTTCTAGGTAGGTAGCCAGGATCTCCTTGAGGCGGTGTTTTTTCTTTTCTCTTGAACTCCCTGCATTTCCTTGTTAACACCTAGCCCTCCTTCTCCCCCCAGACTTTCTTGGGCTGCCAGCAGGCAATAGCGACTCCTGCAAGCCTCTGGCCAGCAAGGGATACTGAGGGATGGTCACCTCTGACCCCCACCCCACGTCCAGACCCCCAGGCCCCAGACTCCACCTTCTAGGTAGGTAGCCAGGATCTCCTTGAGGCGGTGTTTTTTCTTTTCTCTTGAACTCCCTGCATTCCCTTGTTAACACCTAGCCCTCCGTCTCCCCCCAGACTTTCCTGGACTGCCAGCAGGCAATAGCGTCTCCTGCAAGCCTCTGGCCAGCAAGGGATACTGAGGGAGGGTCACCTCTGACCCCCACCCCACTTCCAGACCCCCAGGCCCCAGACTCCACCTTCTAGGTAGGTAGCCAGGATCTCCTTGAGGCGGTTTTTTTTTCTTTTCTCTTGAACTCCCTGCATTCCCTAGTTAACACCTAGCCCTCCTTCTCCCCCCAGACTTTCTTGGACTGCCAGCAGGCAATAGCGTCTCCTGCAAGCCTCTGGCCAGCAAGGGATACTGAGGGATGGTCACCTCTGACCCCCACCCCACGTCCAGACCCCTAGGCCCCAGACTCCACCTTCTAGGTAGGTAGCCATGATCTCCTTGAGGCGGTTTTTTTTCTTTTCTCTTGAACTCCCTGCATTCCCTTGTTAACACCTAGCCCTCCTTCTCCCCCCAGACTTTCCTGGATGCCAGCAGGCAATAGCGCCTCCTGCAAGCCTGTGGCCAGCAAGGGATACTGAGGGAGGGTCACCTCTGACCCCCACCCCACTTCCAGACCCCCAGGCCCCAGACTCCATCTTTTAGGTCGGTAGCCAGGATCTCCTTGAGGCGGTCTTTTTTCTTTGCTCTTGAACTCCCTGCATTCCCTTGTTAACACCTAGCCCTCCTTCTCCCCCCAGACTTTCCTGGACTGCCATCAGGCAATAGCGTCGCCTGCAACCCTCTGGCAAGGAAAGGATACTGAGGGAGGGTCACCTCTGACCCCCACCCCATTTCCAGACCCCCAGGCCCCGGACTCCACCTCCTAGGTAGGTAGACAGGATCTCCTTGAGGGGGATTTTTTTCTTTTCTCTTGAACTCCCTGCATTCCCTTGTTAACACCTAGCCCTCCTTCTCCCCCCAGACTTTCCTGGACTGCCAGCAGGCAACAGCGTCTCCTACAAGCCTCTGGCCAGCAAGGGATACTGAGGGATGGTCACCTCTGACCCCCACCCCACTTCCAGACCCCCAGGCCCCAGACTCCACCTTCTAGGTAGGTAGCCAGGATCTCCTTGAGTTGTTTTTTTTTCTTTTCTCTTGAACTCCCTGCATTCCATTGTTAACACCTAGCCCTCCTTCTCCCCCCAGACTTTCCTGGACTGCCAGCATGCAACAGCGTCTCCTGCAAGCCTCTGGCCAGCAAGGGATACTGAGGGAGGGTAACCTCTGACCCCCACCCCACTTCCAGAGCCCCAGGCCCCAGACTCCACCTTCTAGGTAGGTAGCCAGGATCTCCTTGAGGCG
Source organism: Tupaia tana (assembly GCA_026018925.1). Lineage (NCBI taxonomy): Eukaryota > Metazoa > Chordata > Mammalia > Scandentia > Tupaiidae > Tupaia > Tupaia tana. Next base: position 126,089,028 of record JAKSZU010000003.1, read on the forward strand.
GTTTTTTTTCCTTTTCTCTTGAACTCCCTGCATTCCCTTGTTAACACGTAGCCCTCCGTCTCCTCCCAGACTTTCCTGGACTGCCAGCAGGCAATAGCGTCTCCTGCAAGCCTCTGGCCAGCAAGGGATACTGAGGGAGGGTCACCTCTGACCCCCACCCCACTTCCAGACCCCCAGGCCCCAGACTCCACCTTCTAGGTAGGTAGCCAGGATCTCCTTGAGGCGGTTTTTTTTTCTTTTCTCTTGAACTTCCTGCATTTCCTTGTTAACACCTAGCCCTCCTTCTCCCCCCAGACTTTCTTGGACTGCCAGCAGGCAATAGCGACTCCTGCAAGCCTCTGGCCAGCAAGGGATACTGAGGGATGGTCACCTCTGACCCCCACCCCACGTCCAGACCCCCAGGCCCCAGACTCCACCTTCTAGGTAGGTAGCCAGGATCTCCTTGAGGCGGTGTTTTTTCTTTTCTCTTGAACTCCCTGCATTCCCTTGTTAACACCTAGCCCTCCGTCTCCCCCCAGACTTTCCTGGACTGCCAGCAGGCAATAGCGTCTCCTGCAAGCCTCTGGCCAGCAAGGGATACTGAGGGAGGGTCACCTCTGACCCCCACCCCACTTCCAGACCCCCAGGCCCCAGACTCCACCTTCTAGGTAGGTAGCCAGGATCTCCTTGAGGCGGTTTTTTTTCTTTTCTCTTGAACTCCCTGCATTCCCTAGTTAACACCTAGCCCTCCTTCTCCCCCCAGACTTTCTTGGACTGCCAGCAGGCAATAGCGTCTCCTGCAAGCCTCTGGCCAGCAAGGGATACTGAGGGATGGTCACCTCTGACCCCCACCCCACGTCCAGACCCCTAGGCCCCAGACTCCACCTTCTAGGTAGGTAGCCAGGATCTCCTTGAGGCGGTTTTTTTTCTTTTCTCTTGAACTCCCTGCATTCCCTTGTTAACACCTAGCCCTCCTTCTCCCCCCAGACTTTCCTGGATGCCAGCAGGCAATAGTGTCTCCTGCAAGCCTCTGGCCAGCAAGGGATACTGAGGGAGGGTCACCTCTGACCCCCACCCCACTTCCAGACCCCCAGGCCCCAGACTCCACCTTCTAGGTAGATAGCCAGGATCTCCTTGAGGCGGTTTTTTTCCTTTTCTCTTGAACTCCCTGCATTCCCTTGTGAACACCTAGCCCTCCTTCTTCCCCAAGAATTTCCTGGACTGCCAGCAGGCAATAGCGCCTCCTGCAAGCCTGTGGCCAGCAAGGGATACTGAGGGAGGGTCACCTCTGACCCCCACCCCACTTCCAGACCCCCAGGCCCCAGACTCCATCTTTTAGGTAGGTAGCCAGGATCTCCTTGAGGCGGTCTTTTTTCTTTGCTCTTGAACTCCCTGCATTCCCTTGTTAACACCTAGCCCTCCTTCTCCCCCCAGACTTTCCTGGACTGCCATCAGGCAATAGCGTCGCCTGCAACCCTCTGGCCAGCAAAGGATACTGAGGGAGGGTCACCTCTGACCCCCACCCCATTTCCAGACCCCCAGGCCCCGGACTCCACCTCCTAGGTAGGTAGACAGGATCTCCTTGAGGGGGATTTTTTTCTTTTCTCTTGAACTCCCTGCATTCCCTTGTTAACACCTAGCCCTCCTTCTCCCCCCAGACTTTCCTGGACTGCCAGCAGGCAACAGCGTCTCCTGCAAGCCTCTGGCCAGCAAGGGATACTGAGGGATGGTCACCTCTGACCCCCACCCCACTTCCAGACCCCCAGGCCCCAGACTCCACCTTCTAGGTAGGTAGCCAGGATCTGCTTGAGTTGGTTTTTTTTCTTTTCTCTTGAACTCCCTGCATTCCATTGTTAACACCTAGCCCTCCTTCTCCCCCCAGACTTTCCTGGACTGCCAGCAGGCAACAGCGTCTCCTGCAAGCCTCTGGCCAGCAAGGGATACTGAGGGAGGGTAACCTCTGACCCCCACCCCACTTCCAGACCCCCAGGCCCCTGACTCCACCTTCTAGGTAGGTAGCCAGGATCTCCTTGAGGCAGTCTTTTTTCTTTTCTCTTGAACTCCCTGCATTCCATTGTTAACACCAAGTCCTCCTTCTCCCCCCAGACTTTCCTGGACTGCCAGCAGGCAATAGCGTCTCCTGCAAGCCTCTGGCCAGCAAGGGATACTGAGGGAGGGTCACCTCTGACCCCCACCCCACTTCCAGACCCCCAGGCCCCAGACTCCACCTTCTAGGTAGGTAGCCAGGATCTCCTTGAGGCGGTTTTTTTCCTTTTCTCTTGAACTCCCTGCATTCCCTTTTTAACACCTAGCTCTCCTTCTCCCCCCAGACTTTCCTGGACTGCCAGCCGGCAATAGCGTCTCCTGCAAGCTTCTGGCCAGCAAGGGATACTGAGGGAGGGTCACCTCTGACCCCCACCCCACTTCCAGACCCCCAGGCCCCAGACTCCACCTTCTAGGTAGGTAGCCAGGATCTCCTTGAGGCGGTTTTTTTTCTTTTCTCTTGAACTCCCTGCATTCCCTTGTTAACACCTAGCCCTCCTTCTCCCCCCAGACTTTCCTGGACTGCCAGCAGGCAATAGTGTCTCCTGCAAGTCTCTGGCCAGAAAGGGATACTGAGGGAGGGTCACCTCTGACCCCCACCCCACTTCCAGACCCCCAGGACCCAGACTCCACCTTCTAGGTACGTAGCCAGGATCTCCTTGAGGCGGTTTTTTTTTCTTTTCTCTTGAACTCCCTGCATTTCCTTGTTAACACCTAGCCCTCCTTCTCCCCCCAGACTTTCCTTGACTGCCAGCAGGCAATAGCGTCTCCTGCAAGCCTTGGGCCAGCAAGGGATACTGAGAGAGGGTCACCTCTGACCCCCACCCCACTTCCAGACCCCAGGCCCCAGACTCCACCTTCTAGGTAGGTAGCCAGGATCTCCTTGAGGCGGTTTTTTTTCTTTTCTCTTGAACTCCCTGCATTCCCTTGTTAACACCTAGCCCTCCTTCTACCCCCAGACTTTCCTGGACTGCCAGCAGGCAATAGTGTCTCCTGCAAGTCTCTGGCCAGCAAGGGATACTGAGGGAGGGTCACCTCTGACCCCCACCCCACTTCCAGACCCCCAGGCCCCAGACTCCACCTTCTAGGTAGGTAGCCAGGATCTCCTTGAGGCGGTTTTTTTTCTTTTCTCTTGAACTCCCTGCATTTCCTTGTTAACACCTAGCCCTCCTTCTCCCCCCAGACTTTCTTGGGCTGCCAGCAGGCAATAGCGACTCCTGCAAGCCTCTGGCCAGCAAGGGATACTGAGGGATGGTCACCTCTGACCCCCACCCCACGTCCAGACCCCCAGGCCCCAGACTCCACCTTCTAGGTAGGTAGCCAGGATCTCCTTGAGGCGGTGTTTTTTCTTTTCTCTTGAACTCCCTGCATTTCCTTGTTAACACCTAGCCCTCCTTCTCCCCCCAGACTTTCTTGGGCTGCCAGCAGGCAATAGCGACTCCTGCAAGCCTCTGGCCAGCAAGGGATACTGAGGGATGGTCACCTCTGACCCCCACCCCACGTCCAGACCCCCAGGCCCCAGACTCCACCTTCTAGGTAGGTAGCCAGGATCTCCTTGAGGCGGTGTTTTTTCTTTTCTCTTGAACTCCCTGCATTCCCTTGTTAACACCTAGCCCTCCGTCTCCCCCCAGACTTTCCTGGACTGCCAGCAGGCAATAGCGTCTCCTGCAAGCCTCTGGCCAGCAAGGGATACTGAGGGAGGGTCACCTCTGACCCCCACCCCACTTCCAGACCCCCAGGCCCCAGACTCCACCTTCTAGGTAGGTAGCCAGGATCTCCTTGAGGCGGTTTTTTTTCTTTTCTCTTGAACTCCCTGCATTCCCTAGTTAACACCTAGCCCTCCTTCTCCCCCCAGACTTTCTTGGACTGCCAGCAGGCAATAGCGTCTCCTGCAAGCCTCTGGCCAGCAAGGGATACTGAGGGATGGTCACCTCTGACCCCCACCCCACGTCCAGACCCCTAGGCCCCAGACTCCACCTTCTAGGTAGGTAGCCAGGATCTCCTTGAGGCGGTTTTTTTTCTTTTCTCTTGAACTCCCTGCATTCCCTTGTTAACACCTAGCCCTCCTTCTCCCCCCAGACTTTCCTGGATGCCAGCAGGCAATAGCGCCTCCTGCAAGCCTGTGGCCAGCAAGGGATACTGAGGGAGGGTCACCTCTGACCCCCACCCCACTTCCAGACCCCCAGGCCCCAGACTCCATCTTTTAGGTCGGTAGCCAGGATCTCCTTGAGGCGGTCTTTTTTCTTTGCTCTTGAACTCCCTGCATTCCCTTGTTAACACCTAGCCCTCCTTCTCCCCCCAGACTTTCCTGGACTGCCATCAGGCAATAGCGTCGCCTGCAACCCTCTGGCAAGCAAAGGATACTGAGGGAGGGTCACCTCTGACCCCCACCCCATTTCCAGACCCCCAGGCCCCGGACTCCACCTCCTAGGTAGGTAGACAGGATCTCCTTGAGGGGGATTTTTTTCTTTTCTCTTGAACTCCCTGCATTCCCTTGTTAACACCTAGCCCTCCTTCTCCCCCCAGACTTTCCTGGACTGCCAGCAGGCAACAGCGTCTCCTGCAAGCCTCTGGCCAGCAAGGGATACTGAGGGATGGTCACCTCTGACCCCCACCCCACTTCCAGACCCCCAGGCCCCAGACTCCACCTTCTAGGTAGGTAGCCAGGATCTCCTTGAGTTGTTTTTTTTTCTTTTCTCTTGAACTCCCTGCATTCCATTGTTAACACCTAGCCCTCCTTCTCCCCCCAGACTTTCCTGGACTGCCAGCAGGCAACAGCGTCTCCTGCAAGCCTCTGGCCAGCAAGGGATACTGAGGGAGGGTAACCTCTGACCCCCACCCCACTTCCAGAGCCCCAGGCCCCAGACTCCACCTTCTAGGTAGGTAGCCAGGATCTCCTTGAGGCGGTTTTTTTCCTTTTCTCTTGAACTCCCTGCATTCCCTTGTTAACACGTAGCCCTCCGTCTCCTCCCAGACTTTCCTGGACTGCCAGCAGGCAATAGCGTCTCCTGCAAGCCTCTGGCCAGCAAGGGATACTGAGGGAGGGTCACCTCTGACCCCCACCCCACTTCCAGACCCCCAGGCCCCAGACTCCACCTTCTAGGTAGGTAGCCAGGATCTCCTTGAGGCGGTTTTTTTTCTTTTCTCTTGAACTCCCTGCATTCCCTTGTTAACACCTAGCCCTCCTTCTCCCCCCAGACTTTCCTGGACTGCCAGCAGGCAATAGCGTCTCCTGCAAGCCTCTGGCCAGCAAGGGATACTGAGGGAGGGTCACCTCTGAACCCCACCCCATTTCCAGACTCCCAGGCCCCAGACTTCACCTTCTCGGTAGGTAGCCAGGATCTCCTTGAGGCGGTTTTTTTTTTCTTTTCTCTTGAACTCCCTGCATTCCCTTGTTAACACCTAGCCCTCCTTCTCCCCCCAGACTTTTCTGGACTGCCAGCAGGCACTAGCATCTCCTGCAAGCCTCTGGCCAGCAAGGGATACTGAGGGAGGGTCACTTCTGACCCCCACCCCACTTCCAGACCCCCAGGCCCCAGACACCACCTTCTAGGTAGGTTGCCAGGATCTTTTTCTTTATTTTTCTGTGTTGTCTTTCCTTTCATTGCTTATTGTCGTCTCCTCCTTATTTTTTACCGTGCCAGACAGACTAGACAGGTCTAGAATCAAATATCTGAAATTTCCTAGGAAGGTAAGTGTCTTTGGGATCGTCCCTATTACTGATCCCCTTTGAAAAAGGAGATACTGCTTGTTAGACACTTCTGTAGAGTTCCCCTCCTGAAAACATATTGGTAAATAACAACAGAAGAGAGACTTCAACAAACAGCTATTCCCATCAAAAAGGAAAGACTCTTACTTCTCGTGGGACAAAAGTTCTCCCAAGAAGTCTTTAAAAGGGAAGTAATCTTCCAATGGCTAAAAGTAGAAAGAGAGCCTCAGGTCTGAATAAACAAGAAAATATGTCTCCAACAAAGGAAAATGCCCCTCCATGTCTCGTAAATATGGAGGACGTTACCAAAATGACAGACACAGAATTCCGAACATTCATGGTGACCAAATTCTGTGAATTGGAAACAAAAAGAGACAACGAACTACAGGAAATTAGGAAGTCCTTCCAGGATATGAAAGAAGAAATGGATACTCTGAGTAAGAATCAGGTGGAACTATTAGAGATAAAGTCTATAATACAAGAAATCAAAAACTCTCTGGAAAGTATTAAGAGCTGATTAGAGCATGCTGAAGATCGAATCTCTGATGTAGAAGATAAAACCTCTGATCTAGAAAAAAACTACAAAAAGATCGAGAAAATAACTAAAAAACATGAGGATAATATACGAGAAATACTAGACTCTATTAGACGCCCAAACATCAGAATAATCGGCATCCCAGAAGGTGAAGAAACTAATAGCGGAATGGAAAATCTATTCCATGACATCTTGGAAGAAAATTTCCCAAGCCTAGAGAAGCACCGAACCATCTGGACCCAAGAAATACAAAGGACCCCAAATAGAATCAACCCCAGAATATCCTCCCCGAGGCACATCTTAGCCAGGCTGTCTAACGTCACAGAAAAAGACATGATACTAAAACTGGCAAGAGAGAAACGAGAAATAACTTACAAAGGCTATCCCATAAGACTAACACCAGACCTCTCATCAGAAACAATGCAAGCAAGAAAAGAATGGGAAGACATACTGAAAGTGTTAAGAGAGAAACAATTTCAGCCAAGACTATTATACCCTGCAAGATTATCCTTCATTTGGGAAAAAAAGATTAAAATCTTCTCAGACAAACAAAACCTGAAAGAATTTGCCAACACCAGACCAGCTCTTCAAGAAATCCTGAAGAAAGTACTGTTCCAGGAAAACTAAAGACACAACAGCCAGAAACAAAGAAATAACAGGCAACTAAGACAATGGCTAACTTAAATGTCGGTACAGACCCTATAACATCGATAATAACATTGAATGTTAATGGGTTAAATTCTCCAATCAAGAGACACAGACTGGCTGAATGGATAAAAAAACAGAAACCCTCTATCTGTTGCCTACAAGAAACCCACCTCATGGAAAAAGACATACATAGACTGAAAGTGAAGGGTTGGAAAAAGGTTTTCCATGCAGTTGGGAACCAAAAAAGAGCTGGAGTTGCGATACTAATTTCTGACAAAATAGGCTTTAAAACAAAAAGTGTCCGAAGAGACAAAAAAGGGCACTATATCATAGTAAAAGGCTCTATAGATCGAGAAGATATAACGCTTATTAATATCTATGCTCCTAACATAGGAGCACCCAAATATGTGAAGGAAAGATTGTTAGATCTGAAAGGGGAGATAGACTGCAACACACTAATTGTTGGAGATCTCAACACCACATTATCCCCTCTGGACAGATCATCTAGGCAAAAAATAGGTAGAGAGATCAAGGACCTAAATGATACCATAATTCAATTGGACTTAACAGACATCTATAGAACTTTCCACCCAAAAACCACAAGATACAGTTTTTTCTCACCCCGACATGGAACTTTCTCGAAGATTGACCACATCATAGGACACAAAGCAAGCCTCTGCAGATTCAGAGGCATAGAAACTATTTCCAGCATCTTCTCTGACCATGATAGAATTAAACTCGAGTTTAATTTCAAGAGAAATCCTCAAAAATACCTAAAAACATGGAAACTAAATAACCTACTCCTGAATGACTCCACTATTACCGAAGAAATAAAGTCCGAAATCAAAAGATTCATGGAAGCCAATGACAATGAAGATACAAGTTTCCATAATCTTTGGGACACTGCCAAAGCAGTCATAAGAGGGAAGTTCATAGCAATTAGTGCACATAAGAAGAAGACAGAGAAAAGGCTAATGGATCACCTAACATCAAGCCTTAGAGAATTGGAAAAGCAACAGCAAAAACATCCAAAAAATTACAGGAGAAAGGAAATAATAAAGATCCGAGCAGAAATAAATGAAATAGAAAATAAACGTACTATACAGAAAGTAAGTGAAAGCAAAAGCTGGTTCTTTGAAAGGATAAACAAAATTGATACCCCACTAGCGAGACTTATTAAGAAGAAGAGAGAAAGGAACCAGGTGAATCAAATCTGCAATGAGGCTGGTAACATAACAACAGACATAGTAGAAATTCAAAACATCTCATTAGAGGATACTTTGAACATCTATACGCTAAGAAACAAGATAATCTGGATGAGATGGACAAATTCCTGGACAAATATAATCTACCAAGAATAAGCCAGGAAGAAATAGAAAGTCTGAATAGGCCCATAACAAGCAAGGAGATTGAATCAGTAATAAGTAACCTCCCAACAAAGAAAAGCCCTGGCCCCGATGGATTCACCTCTGAATTCTACAAAACTTTCAAAGAAGAGTTAACTCCCATTCTGCTCAAATTATTTCTAAAGATCCAAAAGGGTGAATCTCTCCCTAATTCATTCTATGAAGCCTCTGTCACCCTCATCCTCAAAACAGATAAGGACAGGACAAGGAAAGAAAACTATAGACCAATATCTCTGATGAACATAGACTCAAAGATTCTCAACAAGATACTAGCAAATCGTATTCAACAACTTATACAGAAGATCATACACCATGATCAGGTAGGCTTTATTCCAGGAATGCAAGGTTGGTTCAACATATGCAAAACCATAAATGTAATACACCATATTAATAGGAAGAAAGACAAAAACCATATGGTCATATCGATTGACGCAGAAAAAGTATTTGATAAGATACAACATCCCTTCATGATCAAGACTCTTAGCAAAATCGGCATAGAAGGGCCATTTCTCAATACAATAAAAGCCATCTATGAAAAATCCATAGCGAACATCATCCTGAACGGAGAAAAGCTGAAAGCTTTCCCACTAAACACAGGAACAAGACAAGGATGCCCACTTTCTCCTCTCCTTTTCAATATAGTACTGGAAGTCCTCGCCAACGCAATCAGAAAAGAGGAAAAAATAAAGGGCATTCGAATAGGAAAAGAAGAGGTGAAACTCTCTCTATTTGCAGATGACATGATTGTATACAAAGAAGACCCAATGGTCTCCATGGAAAAACTACTGGAAGTAATACATGAATTCAGTAAAGTTGCAGGATATAAAATCAATATACAGAAATCGATAGCATTTCTATATACGAATAACAGGCAGACTGAGATAGAACTGAAAAAACTTATTCCGTTTACCATAGCCACTAAAAGTATAAGATATTTAGGAATAAATCTAACCAAAGAAGTTTAAGACCTCCACAAGGAAAACTACGAGAAGGTAAAAAAAGAAATTGAAAATGACACAAAAAAATGGAAGGACATCCCATGTTCATGGATTGGAAGAGTTAATATAATCAAAATGGCAATTCTACCCAAATTAATCTACCTATTTAATGCAATGCCAATCAAAGTACCAGACACATTCTTCACAGATCTAGAAAAGACAATCTTAAAATTTGTCTGGAATCATAAAAGACCCCATATTGCCAAAGCACTTCTACACAAGAAGAATGGAGTGGGTGGCATCTCAATCCCCGATCCAAAAATATATTACAAAGCTGTGGTAATAAAGACAGCATGGTATTGGCACAGAAACAGACATGTGGACCAATGGAACAGAATAGAGTCCCCAGAAATAAGTGCCCAAACATACAGTCAACTGATCTTTGACAAGGGGTACCAGTCAATCCAGTGGGAAAATGAAAGCCTCTTCAGCAAGTGGTGCTGGAGAAAATGGACTTCCACTTGCAGAAAGATGAATCTGAACCCCTACCTCTCTCCTTTGACAAGAATCAAGTCAAGGTGGATCAAGGATCTAAATCTAAGACCTCAAACTATAAAGCTGCTCCTGGAGAATGCTGGGGAAACTCTGGGAGACATTGGTGTAGGGAAAGACTTCCTAAAGAAGACCCTCAAAGCAGAGTCCATCGTCCACAAAATAGACAAGTGGGATTACATCAGACTAAGAAGTTTCTGCATGGCCAAAGACACAGTAGTTAGTGTGAATCGACAGCCCTCAGAATGGAAAAATATTTTTGTAAATGTTGCATCAGATAAGGGACTGATAACCAGAATACACAGGGAACTAAAAAAGGTGTTTGGAAAAAAGTTGAGCAACCCTATTAAAAGATGGGAGAAGGAGATGAAGAAAACACTCTCTAAAGATGACATACGAATGGCCAAAAGGCATATGAAAAAATGTTCAACCTCCCTCATCGTAAAGGAAATGCAGATAAAAACAACAATGAGGTACCACCTAACCCCAGTCAGATTGTCTAATATTAAAAAAACAAAAAATGATAAGTGTTGGCGGGGGTGTGGTGAAAGGGGAACTCTTTTACACTGCTGGTGGGAATGTAGATTGGTCCAACCACTGTGGAGAATAATTTGGAGATTCCTCAAAAATCTACAGATAGACCTGCCATATGATCCAGAGATCCCACTCCTCGGTATCTACCCAAAGGACAGAAGAATCCTTCATTGGAAAAGTGCTTGCACATCGATGTTTATTGCGGCACTATTCACAATTGCTAAGTCATGGAACCAACCCAGATGCCCCCGTATGGAGGAATGGATTGAAAAACTGTGGCACATATACTCTATGGAATACTACTCAGCCATAAAAACCAACAGAGCCCTGGCTTTTGACAGAAAGTGGAAGAATGTGGAAGATGTACTGCTGAGTGAGGCAAGCCAGGCTATGAAGGAGAGACATTGTATGTCTCCACTTAACATATACCGTTTGTCTGCATTCTATGTCTGAAACTGATTGACTAACAGTTGAACAAACACAAGAGATGGGTGTGAATGTCAGATGAGGTGTATGTGGAGGAGTGGGGCCCAACGAAAGACATTTGGAGAAGGGATACAGATATAGAGCATTGACGGGATGGGGAGGTGTGGTGTTATCTGTTGAAGATATTTCGATCAACGGGTCTGGGGAGAAATGTTCACATATCGAAATGGTCTCATTGTAAGCCAAACAATATGATTGAAAGTATATACAAAAATAAATAAAGTAATTAATTAAAAAAAATACACATGAAGTATTGTAGAAAAAAAAAATATATTAAATGTTGGTTGCTTCTGGACCTAGAGCCCAAGTATACCAGACACGACCCCATCATGGATAAACACTTCCAAGACAAGTGAGAAATAAACCAGAAGTGACTCCTTCTACAAGAAACACCTCCATCATAAACTCCTAGATTCCTGTGACTACAAATTTGGCTTCTCCTCTGTACCTAAGAGTAAACAAAGTAATTAACATTCCTATTGTCTTTAAACCCCACTCCTCTTACCTGCCCTATTCATATTGGGATGGTAATGAAATAATTGTAACTACTAATCATTCTAAACTAATGAGGAGAGATCCTCTTGGACATGAACAGCCTCATGTCTCAACTCCCTTTAACTTTTCAGCTTCCACAGAGCCACTCCCCCTTTGCTTTTCAGCTTATGGTGTTAAGCCTCTTCCATTTTGTGTTACTCTTTCCCCTATAATTCAAGTTACAGGTTCTCTTTTAGCCATAGGACAGCTACTTCCCTCCAGTTATGATGGCCATACATGTGATGCTTGGACCCTAACTTTCCTTTCTCTTGCAGAATATAATAATTCAATTTTAGCCACTGCACCTTCTATTCACCCACCTATTTTACTTTCAGCTTGCCCAGCCTCAGCAGAATATTCCTGGAACGACTTTTCCTCACAGTCCAGTTTTCCAAACTGGACCCCCTGTGTTCTTCCTAAATACATGGTTTGTTATTTCTTAAATAATTTTACCTTCTCTTTGTTTGACAGCTTCCCACATTAATGAATTAACTCTCTAAATCTTCACTGCCTTGTTTAAACAGGAACAAATTGACCAACAACTGGCTGACAGAATCAATGCCCTAGAAGAAACAGTTTTATATTTAGCACAGGAAATTAGAAATATTAAGGTCTGGTTGACTACTGCCTGTCATGCTGATTATAAATGGATCTGTGTTACTCCTTTACCTTACAATCACACAGAAATTACCTGGGAACAAATTCAATCTCACCTGGGAGGGGCCTTCAACCACTCTCTCACCATAGACTTACAGAAATTACAAGCTGACATTACAAAAATTTCTAAATCTCATTTGGACTCCATAACACCCTCTGATGTGGCCAATGGTATTGCGTCCTCCTTATTTGGTGCATTCACCACTTCCAAATACTCATTCTCTACGTTACTTCATTGGGTCAGAGGCCTTTTTGGGCTTATCTTCCTATGTTTGTTTTGCTTTCCAGTCATCATCAAACAATTCCGTTCTGCCATCATGTCAATAGAAACTGAAATTCACCTCTTCAAACTTCAAAATATAAAAGGGGGGATGGAGGAGTCCAACCCGGTGGGGCCCCAGGATCTGTTTTGAGCCTTTGACCTTTAAGCACAGCCTTGGTCAGCTCAGCACATTGGCAAGGCCACTGCTGCATGCCTCCCAACCTATGAGCAAAGCTTGGGTCAGCTCAGCACGTTGGCAAAGCCGCTTGCTGTATGCTCCAGAAACTGCGACAGCCTTGCTGGGAAGTGACCCTCCTCTGACTCCCTGATTTACTACTCTAAAAGAATTACATAGTTCTTTCATACATCTTTGTAGTAAGATTTCCCGAAAGTTCCTGACCACTCCCCTTTACCCTGACCACTTACTGTTAATTACAACGCTTCATCCCTGCGGTCACAATGGAGGGTGTGCTGAAGTCCTTCTTGACTTTTGGAAGGCCTTTCAAGACACATTTAATATAAATAACCTTTTTACATACAATAGGACTAGGCCGAAACTGGCCCAGGACACTCTCGCCCCATGGTAACTAATGTTCTAACAAAATACATAACAGTAGTGCCATAGGCTGCACAAATGTATCCAAAACAAAACTCTTAGGTACCATAAACCCATTTCAAAGTTTTTCATTAACTTGTTAGTCATTTTACTTTTGACTTAAGAAAAACCGGTACTGCTAATTGGAAAAACTGTTTAAAGTATCCCTTTATTCTCACCAAGTGAACAGTAGGCTCATCCCTTTACAATAGATAGATATTAGGATTCATCTAATTAAATTTTAGATCCCTATAGAATTATATAAGTATTATTCTTTATTGAGATCCATAAGAACTAATACTTATATACTTGAGATTTTCTTTTAGTAATCACAAGACGGCTGCTGCTGAACACTGGCTGATCATTAAATCTGCTTGCTGGAACTGTTTTCTGAAACTGCACCCCCAGAAGTTCCCGAAAGCCTGCTTACATCAATTAAACAATTGTTGAACTGTATCTATGATGAATAGACCTGCTCTAAATCAAATCCTGAATGAAATTTATGATCCCTATTGTTAAAACTTTATAAATTGATAACTAGAACACATAGCCCCTCACCTGTTTACTTGCATGTATCACATTTTCAATAAAAAGGCACGATGATTCCTAGCAGTTGTCACTCTTCAGAGAGCAATCTCTGAAGGTGTCTGACTCAGGACATGCATGAAACAGGCACCGAGGCCTCAGTCTTCCTTTCCTGCACCACCTCTGACAAGTCAACCCACCCCCGCCAAGGCTGGACCCCAGCACATAATGTTATTTTTCTTGATATTTATGTTATTATCTTGATATTTATGACATTTATTTGTATTTTTAAAAATAATATTTGCACACTAATGGCACAAAGAAGTGTGGTATTATCTGTTGAAGATATTTTGTAGTTTTATCAACTGTACTAGGGAGTAATGTTCACCTGTTGAAATACACACTTTGTAAGACAAATAATAATGTGATTGAATGTGTGGAAGAAAATGAATTGAAAAAAAAATACGTATACTAATTATTTAATAAAAAATAAAAAAAGATAAAACTAAAAAAAATATTTACAGATCCTTTTGATGTCAGGGACAGCACAATGATATTTAGATAGATGAAAGGCAGGAGTTGGATATTTGCAGCTCCAAATGAAAGAAGGCTGCCATACAGGGCCACATATGAGGTTACACATAGGGACAGAGGGACAGCAAACTGAAACTGTAGGAGGCAGCCTATTATGTATGACAAGTGGAGTAGGTTAGGTGGGTTCCTAACTCCCCACCTCCTGTTGGTTAATTTGAATAACAGTTGCAGGCTCTAGGATACAGAAACTGCTCCTAGTTGTTTGGTACTTGGCCAAAATATATGATTGGGGTGCATAGGGCCCAGGTAGCCCTGGATTATTGGGCACTCCTAAGGGAGGTAGTCATAGTGTATGTGCAGAGTGGTAGCCCAATAAATGAAGTAATTGTGGTGTGGCTCAGCAAATTACCTCTGAGAGTTTTTAGCCATGACTTCAAAATTTGGTTAAGACAGTACTTGTGAGATGTCATATTGAAGTATTTGTTCCTTTTTTATTCCTTTTGGTCTTTTTAAAAACTATTATTCCAACTGAGTGTTTTCCTGTCCATTGGTAAATACAAAGGAGTGGGATTACTGGGTCATGTGGTAGTTCTATTTGTAGGTTTTTGAGGAATCTCCATATTATTTTCCACAGTGGCTGTACATTTAACAGAAAAAAAATTATCTGTGGAAAAATATACATATTGTATATATCAGGATGGAGACTTCATATTTATGTAAAATATGAAATTAATCTGAAAAAAGTGTTATTCCACCAGAGGTCTTCCAGTTTTACTTTGATCTGTGATGATAAAGAACATATATGAATAATACAATTAATTTTTTTTATTGGAATAAAAAGATTTAATTATACAATGTTGAGTGAGAAACATTAGTTGCAATGTGTATAGTTTTTAAATGTTTCTGTTTTATTTATTTATTATTGTATATACATTAAATTGCATTGTTTAGCTTACAATGTGAGCATTTCACTATGTGAACATTTCTCTCCAGTCCCGTTGATCAAAATATCTTCAACCGATAACACCACACTTCCCCAGCCTGTCAATGTTCTACCTCCGTATCCCTTCTCCAAATGTCCTTCATTAGGCCCCCCTCCTCCACCTACACCTCATCTGACATTCACACCCAACTCTTGTGTTTGTACAACCATTAGTCAATCAGTTTTACTACACTATAGGGCCTTTCTTTGTCTCTTTGATCAGTTTTTGTTTTTAAGCCTATTTTGTCAGAAATTAGTATAGGCACTCCAGTGCTTTTTTTTTTTTTTTTTTTTTTTTTGGAGAGGTTTTTCGCTATAGGGCGCGTGCGCTCGCCAGACAGACAGAGAGAGACATAGAGATAGAAAGCGAGAAATCACCCCCCAGGGGGGATGGTCACGCCGCAATCCCTTCTCCTCCATTCTCCTCTCGGGATCTTGGGCACGCACGCACACGCGCCCGGCGTGAGTTGTAAGCCACCGGGTCCGAGATGCGAACCGCAGCCGACTACGTGGGAGTCCAGCGACATAGCCATTACACTAACTGCTGGTTCCCAGCACTCCAGTGCTTTTTTGGTTCCCATTTGCATGGAAAAACTTTTTCCAACCCTTCACTTTCAGTCTATGTATGTCTTTATTCATGAGGTGGAGTTCCTGTAGGCAACCAAAAGAGGGTTTCTGGATTTTTTTTCTTTTTCCATTCAGCCAGTCGGTATCTCTTGATTGGAGAATTTAATCCATTAACATTCAATGTTATTATCCATGTTACTGGACCTGTCCCAAAGTTTAAGTTGGCCATTGTCTTAGATGCCTTTTATTTTCTTGTTTCTGGCTGTTCATTCTTTAGTTTTCCTAGAGCAGTACTTTCTTCAGGGTTTCTTGAAGAGCTGGTCTGGTGTTGGAAAATTCTTTCAGGATTTGTTTGTCTGTGAAGATTTTAATCATTTTTTCCCCACATGAAGTATAATCTTGCTGGATATAATAATCTTGGTCAAAATTGTTTCTCTCTTAATACTTTCAATACATCCTCCCATTCTTTCCTTGATTGCATTGTTTCCATTGAAATGCCTGATGTTAGCCTGATGGGATGGACTTTGTAAGTCATGTCTTGTTTCTCTCTTAGTATCATGTCTTTATCTGTGAACAGTCTGGCTAAAATGTGCCTTTTGGAAAATCTTCTAGGGTTGATTTTATTTGGAGTCCTTTGTATTTCTTGGGTCTGGATATTGGAGTGCCTCCCTTGACTGATGAAATTTTCTTCCAGGATTTCATGGAATAGATTTTCCATGCCCTCATTAGTTTCTTCACTTTCTGGGATACCAATTATTCAGATGTTAGGACGTCTAATGGAATCTAATATTTCTCATGTATCATCCTCATTTTTTTTTGTTATTTTCTCTATCCTTTATCTGGTTTTCTTTAGGTAAGAGATTTTATCTTCTACATCAGAGAGTCAATTTTCAGCATGTTTTAATTGACTTCTAATACTTTCAAGAGAGTTTTTTATTTCCTGTTTTATAGACTTGATCTCTAATATTTCCATCTGATTTTTACTTAGTGTATTCATTACTTCTTTTCTTAATTAATTAATTTATTTTTGTATGTACATTCAGTCACATTGTTTAGCTTACAATGTGAGCATTTCAATATGTGAACATTTTTCCCCAGTCCCGTTGATCAAAATATCTTCAACTGATAACACCACACCTTCCCATCCCGTCAATGCTCTACCTCCATATACCTTCTCCAAATGTCCTTCATTAGGCCCCACTCCTCTACATACACCTCATCTGACATTTACACCCATCTCTTGTGTTTGTACAACCATTAGTCAATCAGTTTTAGTCATAGAGTGCAGACATTCGGTATATGTTAAGTGGGGACATACAATGTCTCTCCTTCATAGCCTGGCTTGCCTCACTCAAAGGTAAATCTTTCATATTCTTCCAATTTCTGTCAAAATCCAGGGTTTTGTTGGTTTTTATGGCTGAGTAGTATTCCATAGAGTATATGTGCCACAGTTTTTCAATCCATCCCTCCATACGGGGGCATTTGGGTTGGTTCCATGACTTAGCAATCGTGAATAGTGCTGCAATAAACATGGATGTGCAAGCACTTTTACAATGAAAAATTCTTCTGTCCTTTGGGTAGATACCAAGGAATGGGATTGCTGGATCATATGGTAGATCTATTTGTAGATTTTGAGGAATCTTCAAATTATTCTCCACAGTGACTGGACAAATTTACATTCCCAGCAGCAGTGTAAAAGAGTTCCCCTTTCATCACACCCCCAACAACACTCATCATTTTTTTTCTTTTAATCTTAGACATTTTGACTGGGGTTAGGTGGTACCTCATTGTTGTTTTGACCTGCATTTCCCTTATGATGAGGGATGTTGAACATTTTTTCATATGCCTTTGGCTATTCGTATGTCATCATTAGAGAGTGTTTTATTCAATTCCTTCTCCCATCTTTTAATAGGGTTGATCATCTTTTTTCCAAACAGCTTCTTTAGTTCCTGTTGTATTCTGGTTATCAGTCCCTTATCTGATGAAAAATTTACAAAAATATTTTCCCATTCTGAGGGCTATCGATTCACACTAATTACTATGTCTTTTGCCATGCAGAAACTTCTTAGTCTGATGTAATCCCACTTGTCTATTTTGGGGATGACCGACTCTGCTTTGAGGGTCTTATTTAAGAAGTCTTTCCATACACCAATGTCTCCAAGAGTTTCCCCAGTGTTTTCCAGGAGCAGCTTCATAGTTTGAGGTCTTAGATTTAGATTATTGATCCACCTTGAGCTGTTTTTTGTCAAAGGTGAGAGGTAGAGGTTCAGATTCATCTTTCTAATGGTGGAGATCCAGTTTTTCCAGCACCACTTTCTGAAGAGGCTTTCCTTTTCCCACTGGATTGACTGGTACCCCTTGTCAAAAATCAGTTGACTGTATGTTTGGGCATTTATTTCTGGGAACTCTGTTCTGTTCCATTGGTCCACCTGTCTGTTTCTGTGCCAGTACCATGCTGTTTTGATTACTACAGCTTTGTAGTATATTTTTGGGTCAGGGAGTTAGAGGCCGCCCACTCCACTCTGCTTGTGTAGAATTGCTATGGCAATACGGGGTCTTTTATTATTTTAGACACATTTTATGATTGTCTTTTCTAGATCTGTGAAGAATGTGTCTGGTACTTTGATTGGTATTGCATTAAATAGGTAGATTAATTTGGGTAGAATTGCCATTTTGATTATATTAATTCTTCCAATCCATGAACATGGGATGTCCTTCCATTTTTTTGTGTCATTTTAGATTCCTTTTTGTAGCTTCTCATAGTTTTCCTTGTGGAAGTCTTTAACTTCTTAGGTTAGATTTATTCCTAAATATCGAATACTTTTGGTGGCTATGGTAAATGGAATAATTTTTTCAGTTCTATCTCAATCTGCCCATTATTCGTATATAGAAATGCTATCAATTTCTGTATATTGATTTTATATCCTGCAACTTTATTGTAATCATGTATTACTTCCAGTAATTTTTCCACGGAGACCATTGGGTCTTCTATGTATACAATCATGTCATCTGCAAATAGAGTTTCACCTCTTCTTTTTCTATTTGAATGCCCTTTAGTTTTCCTCTTTTCAAGATTGCGTTGACAAGGACATCCAGTACTATATTAAAAAGGAGTGGAGACAGTGGGCATCCTTGTCTTGTTCCTGTGTTTAGTGGGAAAGTTTTCAGCTTTTCTCCATTGAGGATGATGTTCACTATGGGTTTTTCATTGATGGCTTTTATTGTATTGAAAAATGGCTCTTCTATGCCGATTTTGCTGAGTCTTGATCATGAAGAGATGTAGTATCTTATCGAATCCTTTTTCTGCATCAATCGATATGACCATATGGTTTTTAATCCCTGTCCCTTTTAATATCATGTATTACATTTATAGTTTTGTGTATGTTGAACCAACCTTGCATTCCTGGAATAAAGCCTACCTGATCATGGTGTTTGATCTTCTTTATAAGTTGTTGAATGCGATTTGCTAGTATCTTGTTTAGAATCTTTGTGTCTATGTTTATCAGAGATGTTGGTCTATAGATTTCCTTCCTTTTCCTGTCCTTATCTGTTTTAAGGATGAGGGTGATAAAAACTTCATAGAATGAATTAAGGAGAGATTCACCTGTTTCGATCTTTAGAAATAACTTAAGCAGAATGGGAATTAACTCTTTTTTGGAAGGTTTGTAGAATTCAGAGGTGAATCCATCAGTGCCAGGGCTTTTCTTTGTTGGGAGGTTATTTATTACTGATTCAATCTCCTGGCTCGTTATGGGTCTATTCAAACTTTCTATTTCTTTCTGGCTCATTCTTGGTAGATTATATTTGTCCAGGAATTTGTCCATCTCATTCAGATTGTCTTGTTTCTTAGCATATAGATATTCAAAGTATCCTCTAATGATGTTTTGAATTTCTACTAGGTCTGTTGTTATG
Source organism: Tupaia tana (assembly GCA_026018925.1). Lineage (NCBI taxonomy): Eukaryota > Metazoa > Chordata > Mammalia > Scandentia > Tupaiidae > Tupaia > Tupaia tana. The sequence goes on from JAKSZU010000003.1 coordinate 126,108,426, forward strand.
TTACTAGCCTCATTGCAGATTTGATTCACCTGGTTCCTTTCTCTCTTCTTCTTAATAAGTCTCACTAGTGGTGTATCAATTTTGTTTATCCTTTCAAAGAACTAGATTTTACTTTCATTTATTTTCTGTATAGTACGTTTATTTTCTATTTCATTTATTTCTGCTCGGATCTTTATTATTTCCTTTCTCCTGGAATTTTTTGGATTTTTTTGCTGTTCCTTTTCCAATTCTCTGTGACTTGATGTTAGGTGATCCATTAGCCTTCTTTCTGTCTTCCTCTTATGTGCACTAATTGCTATGAACTTCCCTCTTATGACGGCTTTATCAGTGTCCCAAAGATTATGGAAACTCGTGTCTTCATTGTCGCTGGCTTCCATGAATCTTTTTTTTTTCTTTGAATTTATTTATTTTTTACATTAATTCACTATACATCATTACAGCATACAAATGAATTTTCCATCCAAAATACATTGTGTATTGGCTCAATCAAGCACATCAACATACATGTTTTTAGCAAATAGTTTTCCAATTCTTATGTCTTGTATACTTTGTTTTTTTGTTTTGCCATCCTTGATTCCTTATCCCTCACCCTCTGCCATGTCCCACCCTCCTCCCACATTGTCTCTGGTATCCATGGTTGCTTTCTATGCCTTTCCCCCCATTTAATTGATTTGCTAATGAACTTAATTAGTCTAAATATATCCAAAAGCTAGCACAGCTGATACATACCTATACATGAACCGAAGTCTGACTTTAGGCATAAACCTCAGTGAGTAGAATGAACATATTATAAAGTAGTACCTAGCTGGGGCTATATAGCTTACTGCAGTCATCAAATATGCATTTAAAAAAAATTGATATGAACAGTTTTACTATTTTTTTCTCCTGCAACTTTTTTGTTTTTTAAAATTACTTAACATTCATTCCCTGAGCATCATCACAACGTACTAAATGTGGTTTCCCATCTAGAATAAACTGTATAGTGGCTTAATAAAGCATGTTATCATCAATAATATTCCATTTCTACTTTCATAAATATGTATACGTATATATATGTTTTTTTTACCCCATGTTTGGCCCTCTGCCCTTTCCCACTCTCTTATTACACTATCTCTGCTATATACAGTTGTCTTCCATTCTTTTTCCCCAACATTTTGTTGACCACACAATATCATAAGTAATCTAACTACTTTCAGCAGGTAATTTCAAGAAGAGTAGTTTTGAACTGGTAATGATATTTCCTTGAAACATAAAGTCTAGAAACAGGTTAGTATTCTGTTCAAATAGTAGGTACATGCACCTATCAACAGCTCAAGACAGGACAAAAATCCATTAAAACCAGAAAACAAAGCTTAGGAGAAAAGAAGCAATAATTTAGTCAAGTCACAGAATGTTGTTTCATCGGTTCAGTCTCATGTACATAATCTTTCTTCTGTTAAGGTTCGATCTTCCAGATTGAATTCTGGGATATAATATTCATCTCCAAACATTGTTCCTACAATTAAGTTGCCCATTTTCTTAGTTTTTGAACTCTTATTTCTGTGTGTCTACATTTAATTTTACTGACATAACACTCCCTTAAGAACTTCTTGGAAATCTGGTCTGGTGCTGGTAAATTCATTCAGGTTTTCTTTATCTGGGAAAGTTCGTGTCTTTTCTTCCCAAATGAATGATAACCTTGCTGGGTACAGAGTTCTCAGTTGAAATTGCTTTTCCCTTAATACTTTGAATATATTTTCCTGTTCTCTTCTCGCTCCCATTGTTTCTGATGAGAGGTCTGCCGTTAGTCTGATGGGATACCCTTTGTAGGTAACTTGCCGTTTTTCTCTTGCCAGTCTTAGTATCTTGTCTTTGTCTGTGGTTTTGGTCAATCTGGCTATAATGTGTCTTGGAAAAGATCTTCTTGGGTTGATTCTATTTGGGGTCCTCTGTATTTCTTGGGACTGAATCTTTGAGTGCCTCTCCAGATTTGGAAAGTTTTCTTGCAGGATTTCATGGAATAGATTATCAATGCCCTTATGAGTCTCTTCGCCCTCTCGGATGCCTATTATCCGGATGTTTGGACGTTTAATTGTATCTAGTACTTCTCGCATATTATTCTCAAATTTTTGGGCCATTTTCTCAGTCTTTATGGTGGATTTTTCTAGGCCAGCCATTTTCTCTTCTACATTAGAGATTCAATTTTCTGTATGATCTAGTCTGCTTTTAATACTTTCAAGGGAGATTTTGACTTCTTGTATTATAGCCTTCATCTCTACCAGTTCCATCTGATTCTTTTGTAAAGTGTGAAACTCCTCTTTTAGATCTTGCATGAATTTCCTCACCTCCTGGAACTCTTCAACTCCTTTCTCCTTCCTCTTTAGCAGTTCCTTGTCTCTCTTCTCTTCCATCTCTGTTAGCTTTGCCATTATGAATGTTCTGAATTCTTTATCAAACATTTCCATGATATCCATTGAACTGTGTGTGGATGAAGAGGAGTTATCCGTTTCCCTTGGAAGAGAGGCATTTTCCTGCTTCTCCATATTTCTTGTGGTCCTGCAGCGATTTCTAGTCATCTGGTGGAGGGTCAGTTTCTTCCCAAACTTGGAAGTTCAATCACGTGGGTTTTGTATGCTGGAGGCCCAGTTAGGTGTGGGCCATCTTCCTTTCTCCCAAAATGGCTAGATCGCAGGAGCCATGGAGCAGACTGTCTCTTGAAGAGGGGTCGTACACGTGGGTTTTGTATGCTGGAGGCCCAGTTAGGAGTGGGACATCTTCCTTTCTCCCAAAATGGCTAGATAACAGGAGCCATGGAGCAGACTGTCTCTTGAAGAGGGCCCATGAATCTTTTGATTTCAGTCTTTATTTCTTCTGTAATAGTGGAGTCATTCAGGAGTAAGTTATTTGGTTTCCATGCTTTTAGGTAATTTTGAGGATTTCTCTTGAAATTAAACTCAAGTTTAATTCCATCATGGTCATAAAAGATGCTGGGTATAGTTTCTATGCCTCTGAATCTGTAGAGGCTTGCTTTGTGTCCTATGATGTGGTCAATCTTTGAGAAAGTTCCATGTCTGGGTGAGAAAAAACTGTATCTTGTGGTTTTTGGGTGGAAAGTTCTATAGATGTCTGTTAAGTCCAATTGATTTATGGTATCATTTAGATCCTTTATCTCTTTACCTAATTTTTGCTTAGATGATTTGTCCAGAGGGGATAATGCAGTGTTGAGATCTCCAACAATTAGTGTGTTGCAGTCTATCTCCCCTTTCAGATCTAACAGTCTTTCCTTCATATATTTGGGTGTTCCTGTGTTAGGTGCATAGATATTAGTAAGTGTTAAATCTTCTTGATCTATAGAGCCTTTTACTACGATATGGTGTCCTTCTTTGTCTCTTCGAACAGTTTTTGTTTTAAAGCCTATTTTGTCAGAAATTAGTATCACAACTCTCACTCTTTTTTGGTTCCCAATTGCATGGAAAACCTTCTCCCAACCCTTCACTTTCAGTCTATGTATGTCTTTCTCCATGAGGTGGGTTTCCTGTAGGCAACAGATAGAGGGTTTCTGTTTTTTTATTCATTCAGCCAGTGTGTGTCTCTTGATTGGAGAATTTAAACCATTAACATTCAATGTTATTATCGATGTAACAGAATCTGTACCGAAACATAAGTTGGCCATTATCTTAGTTGCCTGTTATTTCTTTGTTTCTGGCTGTTGAGTCTTTTGTTTTCCTGGAACAGTACTTTCTTCAGGGTTTCTTGAAGAGCTGGTCTGGTGGTGGCGAATTCTTTTAGGTTTTGTTTGTCTGAGAAGATTTTAACCTTTTTTTTTTTCCCATATGAAGGATAATCTTGCAGGATATAATAGTCTCGGCTGAAATTGTTTCTCTCTCTTAAGACTTTCAATATGTCTTCTCATTCTTTCATTGCTTGCATTGTTTCTAATTAGAGGTCTGGTGTTAGCTTTATTGGATGGCCTTTGTAAGTTACTTCTCATTTCCTTCTTGCCAGTTTTAGTATTATGTCTTTATCTGTGGTGTTAGACAGCCTGGCTAAGATGTGCCTTGGGGAAGATCTTCTGGGGTTGATTCTATTTGGGGTCCTTTGTATTTCTTGGGTCTGGATGGTTGATTGCCTCTCTAGGCTAGGGAAATTTTCTTCCAGGATTTCATGAAATAGATTTTCCATTTCGCTATTAGTTTCTTTACCTTCTGGGATGCCAATTATTCTGATGTTTGGGCGTCCAATAGAGTCTAGTATTTGTCATATATTATCATCGTGTTTTTTAATTATTTTCTCGATGTTTTTGGTGTTTTTTTTTCTAGATCATAGGTTTTATCTTCTACATCGGAGATTCGATCTTCAGCATGGTCTAATCGGCTCTTAATACTTTCCAGAGAGGTTTTGATTTCTTCTATTATAGACTTTATCTCTAATAGTTCCACCTGATTCTTTCTCAGAGCATCCATTTCTTCTTTCATATCCTGGAAGGACTTCCTAATTTCCTGCAGTTCGTTGTCTCTTTTCTGCTCCAATTCACAGAATTTGGTCACCATAAATATTCAAAATTCTATGTCTGTAATTTTGTTAATGTCCTCCATATTTATGAGACATGGAGGGGCGTTTTCCTTTGTTGGAGACACATTTCCTTGTTTATTCAGACCTGAGGCTCTTTTTCTACTTCCAGCCATTGGAAGATTTATTCCCTTTTGTAAACCTCTTGGGGGAACGTTTCTCCCACTAGGAGTAAGAGTGTTTCCTTTTGGATGGGAATAGATGTTTGCTGAAGACTCTCTTCTGTTGTTTTTACCAATGGGCTCTCAAGAGGGGAACTCTGCTGAGGTGTCTAAAAAGCAGTATCTCCGATTTCACAGGTGGATCAGTACATGGGAGGATCCCAGAGACACTTACCTTACCAGGAAATTTCAGATATCTGATTCTAGACCGGTCTAGTCCCTCTGACAGGGTAAAAAATGAGGAGGAGAGGATAATATGAAATGAAATGAAAGACAACAGAGAAAAATAAAGAAAAAGTTGTTGCCAGAGGCCTGTAGGTGGACCTTGTGCCTGGTGGCAAAAAAGGAGAGTCTGTGGAAAGAGACCAAGCTAGGAATTAACAAGAGAATAGAGGGGCTTCAAGAAAAAAAGCCGCTGCAGAGAGATCCTATCTACCTACCTAGGAGGTAAAATCTTGGGCTGGGAAGTCTGGAAGTGGGGTAGGGGTCAGAGGAGACCCTTCCTCAATATCCCTTGCTGGCCAGAGGCTTGTAGTTGGGCCTTGTGACTGCTGGCAGGCAAGGAGAGTCTAGGAGGTGGTGTCTTGGGATGGGAAGTCTGGAAGTGGGGTTGGGGTCACAGGAGACCCTCCCTCAATATCCCTTGCTGGCCAGAGGCTTGTAGATGGGCTTTGTGACTGCTGGCAGGCAAGGAGAGTCTAGGAGGTGGAGTCTTGGCCTGGGAAGTCTGGAAGTGGGGTGGGGGTCAGAGGAGACCTTCCCTCAATATCCCTTGCTGGCCAGAGGTGGGCCTTGTGCCTGCTGGCAGGCAAGGAGAGTCTGTGGAGATAGCGAATAATACAATTAATTTTTTAAAGAGAGATTTTTGTGATAGGGTGTGTGTGTTCATCAAAGTCAGAGAGACAGAGAGACAGAAAGCTATAAATCACTCCCCAGGTATGATGGCCATCCTGCAATCCCTTCTCATCCATTATCCTCAGGATTTTGGGCATGCATGCACATGTGCCCAGTGTGAGTTTCCTGAACCCAGGTTTCTGGGTTCAGGACTCGAACTGCTGTTGACTACATACAATCACTACACCATCTGCAGGTCTCAAATAGTAGAATTAATTGCTGGAAACATTCTGGGTATCCATGTCTTTTGGAGGCAGAGACATATTCACTGTAGATGCTTATCTCCAAAATTTCTTAAAAGAAATATATGCTCCTATACCCCCCATTTTTTCTAATTTTCCAGATGGTGTGTGTGCTCATCGCAGAGACAATGAGGGAAAAGAGAGAGAGAAAGCACCCTATTTAGAGCATGGTAATGTCTCAATTCCATTTTCTCTATTTCTCCTTTCTTTTGGGATCTTGGACAAATGAATCTGGTGAGGTTTTCAAGCTGCCATGTCTGAAACTCAAGCCATGGGGTAGGCCATGTAGGATCCAGGTACCTCAAAGACCATGCCATGAACTGACCCACTTCTACATTATTAGTTATTATTATATCTGAATCTTATCCTGATGTGGCCTCTATTTTACCAACAAGTTGAATTAAGGATAAGGTACAGTGTGTAGTTAATTAACTTTTTCTTAGAGGAATTCAAAGTTTCTACTCTATTTAAAGTAAATTGGTTAATTTGTGGCTAATTTATATTTGACACCTAAACTTAAGATACAGAGAGTGAAAATAGTGTAAATTTGTTTCCAAGGTAAGTATGATACCAGAAAATCAACTTTTACTGCCTATATGGCTTTACCTAACCTGTAAGTTTTAGTTGTATTTGTTTCTTTTTCATGCCATAAATTTTGACATTAACAAAAATTCAGTCCTTGGGTCTTTAATTTTTTGTTTCATGTTCTGTAATATTTTTTAGTTCCATGGGTCAAAAATTACCACCTTTGTTTCAAATAATATGAGTGTGTAAAATCATTACCTAATTGTTGAGTATCAACTTAATATATTCAAATATTTTGGGGAGATTTTTACTTATAAAATAATATTAACAATAAGAACTGCTATTTATTCAACACCCTGTGGTAATCACTGTACTTGTGTTTACAGTTTTTTAATTTATTATTAATACTGATCGCACCTCAAAACCTGACTCATTTAAAATAAATTCCTTTGTCAAAATCAGCTTTCTCTCTGAGTGCCTTTTTAAGTCAATTCCATTACCACTCTCTTACTTTCCTCATCCATGATTTAACTTTCAAATTTTATTTGAACTCTTCCTTTGGTCTAAAAATAGTTATGGCACAGGGTGAGAAGTAGGGAATCAAGGGGAAGGAAATAAAAACAAAATATATAAGAAACAGGGATGGAAATTGTCGATGATAATATGTATGGTAATAACCTTGGTCGAGCTAATATACAGTATATTCTAGATGGAAAATCACATTTTATAGGCTGTGATGATGTACAGTGAATAAATGTAAAATAAATAAATTTAAAAATAAATAAATAAATATAAATAATTATGACTAAAACATTACTGACTTTCTTCAATGCTTTGATTTCCATATTTAAGGATTTTTGTCTTGAGCTATTTTTTTTTCTTTTTTTTGTTATCATCATAATCTTCTATATGTTACATTGGATTACATATAACTTTAGAGTGTATTACATTGCTTTTTCAAAAGGGAATGCCATGCATGTCAGCCAATACAGAGATATTAATCTCCCCACTTCTTCATTAAATATCTTTTCTATGTTTTTCTCAATCATTATTACTATTATTCTAATTATTATTTCTTAAACAGTCAGTCACTATTTCTCATTTTGCTTGTAAAAAGACTTTACCCATCACAAAATACTTCTCAGACCAATCCAGTTGAGAATACTATACATGTCATCAACAGGTAATAAGCCATATCTGTTTTCCACTAGCGTCCTGCCTCTCTATTTGTTCTCTTGTTATCTTTCTCTATTCTCTTCTCTTCACCCCCCCCATCCACACTGTCCTATTCTCATTAAGTACTTTCACTGCTCTTATGTCCTTCAATTTTTCGCTCTCTACCATAGAGTGCGAATAGCCTGTATGTATTGAGTGGATACATACAATCTTTCTTTCATAGCCTGGCTTACTTCACTCAGCAATAGATCCTCCATATCTGACCATTTTCTATCAAATGCCAAGGTCTTGTTATTTTCTTTTCTTGAACTCTTGATAAGTTAATCTACTTAATATTTGAACTGAATCCTAACCTTTTTTCCTGGATTTAAGTTTTAAGCAAATTTCTTTTTTCTTCAAACCTTTAAAAATTAAAAAAATGAACTATGCATTCACATATCTATTAATACCTATTTAATGACTACAGTAAGATATATAGCCCCAGTAAGGTGCTACTTTATAGTATGTTCTCTTTACTCACTTAGGTGTATGCCTAAAGTCAAACATGCATTCATAATTATGTATATATCAGCTGTGCTTGCTATTTAAAGTCTTTAAATTAATTAAGATCTTTAGTGAATCAATAAATTGTGAAAAAAAAGTATGGAAAACAACTGTACATTACAGAGACAATGTGGGAGAGGGGAGGAAGTTGGCAGAAGGTAAGAAGTAGGGAATTGAGGGGGGAAAATAAAGCAAAATATATAAGAAACAAGAAATAGAAAATTATTTGTTGATGATAACATGTATGGTAATATCCTTGATTGAGCCAATATGCAATGTACACTGGATGGAAAATCTCATTTTCTATTCAGTATTGATGTACAGTAAATGACTGTAAATAAATAGATAGATAAATAATTATGACAGAAAATAACATAATGTTTTTTCTTCACAATGGTCTAGAATCCCCCCCCCCCCTTTTTCTTTCCCATGTAATTTCCCTTCTACTCCCTATTATTAAGCTTTCTTCACTTCATGACTATCATTGTATTAAGTGACTTTTCTTTGTCTTCAGAATGTATTTTTTAAAAAATCCTGGGACCAGGCAGAAGTACTATGATAATGCAATTGGATCCACATGAGAAGGTTCTAGGTTTGACAGACATGCATGTGCCCATGATACAGGCTGGTGGAGACTGGGAGTAGATTGCAGTGTGAAGACCAAGGTAGGGGGTGCCTCCTTTTTTATTTTCTCTCTTTGTGCCTCTCAAAATTAATAAATAAAAACAAGAAAATAAAAAGAAAATACTTCACATAGTTCTTGGATTAAGTTTAAAATAGTTCTCCCACCCACAATATCATTCAACTTAAACTCTTTAACTGATTACCTATAGATTAACAAGTAAAACTTTCTTTATTATTATTTTTATTTATTTATTTATTTTTAGAGAGAGCTTTAATACAGGGTGTGTGCATTTGCTGAAGATACAGATATACCCAGGGGACATGACCACATTGCAATCCTTTTCCCTCTTGTGATTTTGGGCATGCATGAACATGTGTCCAGCATGAGTTTTAAGCCCCCAGGTCCAGGACTTAAATTACAGTCCACTACACAGGAGCTCAGTGGCATAAACAATTTTCCCTCTGCTAGTCCCCAAAACATGATTTATTTTTTTTATTTACATTTTTAATACATTCAATCACATTATTTAGCTTACAAGGTGATCATTTCAATATATGAACATTTCTCCCCAATCGAGTTGATCAAAATATAACACTACCTCCCTGTCTCAACAATGCTGTCTTCATATCCCTCCTCCAAATGTTCTTCCCCAGGCCCCACTCCTCCACACACACCACATCTGGCATTCACATCCACTTCTTGTGTTTGTACATCCTTTAGCCCGTCAGTATCAGTTATAGAGTGTGGACATTCAATATATATTAAGCAGGGACATACAGAGTCTCTCCTTCATAGCCTGGCTTGCTTCACTCAGCAGTAAATCTTCCATATTTTTCCACTTTCTGTCAAAAGCCAGGGTTTTGTTGTTCTTAATGGCTGAATAGTACTCCATAGAGTATATGTGCCACAGTTTTTCAATCCATTCCTCCATATGGGGGCATTTGGGTTGGTTCCATGTCTTAGCAATCGTGAAAAGTGCCGCAATAAACATCGATGTGCAAGCACTTTTCCAATGAGAAATTCTTCTGTCCTTTGTGTAGATGCCAAGAAATGGGATTGCTGGATCATATGGCAGTTCTATTTATAGATTTTTGAGGAATCTCCAAATTATTCTCCACAGTGGTTGGACTAATTTACATTCCCACCAGCAGTGTAAGAGAGTTCCCCTTTCACCACATCACTGTCAACACTTATCATTCTTTGTTCTTTTAATATTCGCGATTCTGACTGGGGTTAGGTGGTATCTCATTGTTGTTTTGATTTGCATTTACCTTACTATGAGGGATGTTGAGCATTTTTTCATATGCCTTCTGGCTATTCGTATGTCATCTTTAGTGAGTGTTCTTTTCAACTCCTTCTCCCATCTTGTAATAGGGTTAATCATCTTTTTTCCAAACAGCTTCTTTAGTTCCTTATGTATTCTGGTTATCAGTCCCTTATCTGATGCACAGTTTACAAAAATATTTTCCCATTCTGAGGGCTGTCGATTCACACTAATTACTGTGTCTTTTGCCATGCAGAAACTTCTTAGTCTGATGTAATCCCACTTGTCTATTTTGGGGATGATCCACTGTGCTTTAGGGGTCTTATGTAAGAAGTCTTTCCCTATCCCAATGTATCCCAGAGTTTCTCCAGTGTTTTCTATAAGCAGTTTAATAGTTTGGGGTCTTATATTTAGATCCTTGATCCACCTTGACTTGATTTTTGTCAAAGGAGAGAGGTAGGGGTTCAGATTCATCTTTCTACAGGTAGAAATCCAGTTTTTCCAGCACCATTTGCTGAAGAGGTTTTCCTTTTCCCACTGGACTGACGGGTACCCCTTGTCAAAAATCAGTTGACTGAATGATTGGGAATTTATTCCTATGGACTCAATTCTGTTCCATTGGTCCACATGTCTGCTCTTGTGCCAATATCATGCTTCTTTCATTACGACAGCTTTGTAGTATATTTTTGGGTCAGGGAGTGAGATGCCGCCCACTCCACTTTTCTTTTGTAGAATTGCTTTGGCAATGAGGGGTATTTTATTATTCCAGACGAATTTTATGATTGTCTTTTCTAAATCTGTGAAGAATGTGTCTGGTACTTTGATTGGCATTGCATTAAATAGGTAGATTAATTTGGGTAGAATTGCCATTTTGGTTATATTTATTCTTCCAATCCAGGAACATGGGATGTCCTTTCACTTCTTTGTGTCATTTTTGATTTCTTTTTTTAGCTCCTCATAGTTTTCCTTGTCTTTAACTCCTTTGGTTAGATTTATCCCTAAGTATCTTATAATTTTTGTGGCTATCATAAATGCAATAACTTTTTTCAGTACTATCTCTGTCTGCCTGTTGTTTGTATATAGAAATGCTATAGACTTCTGTATATTAATTTTGTATCCTGCAACTTTACTGTATTTGTGCATTACTTCCAGAAATTTCTTCATGGAAATCATTGGGTCTTCTATGTACAAAATCATGTCATCTGCAAATAGAGACAGTTTCACCTCTTCTTTTCATATTTGGATGGTTTTAGTTTTTTCCTTTTTTTCTGATAGCGTTGGCGAGGACTTCCAGTACTATGTTGAAAAGGAGTGGAGAAAGTGGGCATCCTTGTCTTGTACCCGTTTTTAGTGGGAAAGCGTTCAGCTTTTCTCCATTCACAATGATATTTAGATGGGTTTTTCAGCATAAAGGGATGTTGTATCTTATCAAATGCTTTTTCTGCATCAATCGATATTACCATATGGTTTTTGTCTTTTTTCCTGTTAATATGGTGTATTACATTTATGGTTTTGTGTATGTTGAACCAACCTTGCATTCCTGAAATAAAGTCTACCTGATCATGACGTATAATCTTTTTTATAAGTTGTTGGATATGGTTTCCTAGTATCTTGTTGAGAATCTTTGCGTCTATATTCATCAGAGATATTGGTCTATAGTTTTCCTTCCTTGTCCTGTCCTTATCTGTTTTGAGGGTAAAGGTGATGGAGGCTTCATAGAATGAATTTGGGAGAGATTCACCCTTTTGGATCTTTAGAAGTAACTTGAGAAGAATGGGGGTTAACTCTTCTTTGAAAGTTTTATAAAACTCAGAGGTGAATCCATTTGGGCTAGGGCTTTTCTTTGTTGGAAGGCTATTTATTATGGATTCAATCTCCTGGCTTGTTATGGGCCTATTTAGGCTTTCTATATCCTCCTGGCTCAATCCTGGTAGATTATATGTGTCCACGAATTTGTCCATCTCATCCTGATTGTCTTGTTTCTTGGCATATAGTTGTTCATAGTGTCCTCTAATTATGTTCTGTATTTCTGCTTTGTCTGTTTTTATATTTCCTGCTTCATTGCAGATTTGATTCACCTGGTTCCTTTCTCTCTTCTTCTTAATAAGTCTCTCTAGTGGTGTATCAATTTTGTTTATCTTTCCAAAGAACCACCATTTACTTTCATTTATTTTATGTATAGTTTGCTTATTTTCTATTTAATTTATTTCTGCTTGGATCTTTATTATTTCCTTTCTCCTGGGGTTTTTTTGGATCATTTCACTGTTGCTTCTCCAATTTTCTGAGGCATGATGTTAAGTGATCCATTTGCCTTCTTTCCGTTTTCCCCTTATGAGCACTAATTGCTATAAACTTTCCCTCTTATGACTGCTTTTGCAATTTACCAAAGATTATGAAAACTCGTGTCCTCATTGTCATTAGCTTCCATGAATCTTTTGATTTCACTTTATTTCATGAGTAGTTGTGGAGTCATTCAGTAGTAAGTTATTTAGTTTCCATGTATGTGAGTATTTTTGAGGATTTCTCTTGAAATTAAACTCAAGTTTAATTCCATCATGGTCAGAGAAAATGCTGGAAATAGTTTCTATGCCTTTGAATCTGTAGAGGCTTGCTTTGTGCCCTATGTTGTGGTCAATCTTCGAAAAGGTTCCATGTGGGGGTGAGGAAAAAGTGTATCTCATGGTTTTTGGATGGAAAGTTCTATAGATGTCTGTTAAGTCCGTTTCATTTATGGTATCATTCAGATCCTTTATCTCTTTATCGATTTTTTGTCTAGATGATTTGTCCCGTGGGGATAGTGCACTGTTGAGGTCTCCAACAATTAGTGTACTGCAGTCTATCTCCCCTTTTAGATCTAACAGTCTTTTCTTCACATATTTGGGTGCTTCTGTGTTGGGTGCATAGATATTTATAAGAGTTATATCTTCTTGATCTATTAATCCTTTTACTACAATATAGTGCCCTTCTTTGTCTCTTTGAACAGTTTTTGTTTTAAAGGCTATATTTTCAGAAATCAGTATTGCAACTCCAGCTTTTTTTTGGTTCCCTATTGCATGGAAAACCTTTTTCCAACCCTTCACTTTTAGTCTATGTATGTCTTTATCGATGAGGTTGGTTTCCTGTAGGCAACATATAGAGGGTCTCTGTTTTTTTATCCATTCGACCAGTCTGTGTCTCTTGATTGGGGAATTCAATCTGTTCACATTCAATGTTATTATTGATGTAACTGGATCTGGCTTGACGTTTAAGTTGGCCATTGTCACAGCAGCCTTTTATTCCTTTGTTTCTGTCTGTTAGCGCTTTAGTTTTCCTGGATCAGTACTTTCTTCAGGGTTTCTTGAAGAGCTGGTCTGGTGCTGGCAAATTCTTTCAGGTCTTGTTTGTCTGAGAAGATTTTAATCTTTTTCTTCCATATGAAGGATAATCTTGCAGGATACAATAATCTTTGTTGAAATTGTTTCTCTCTTAGCACTTTCAATACATCTTTCCATTCTTTCCTTGCTTGCATTGTTTCCGTTGAGAGGTCCGGACTTAGCCTGATGGGATGACTTTTGTATGTCACTTCTCGTTTCTCTCTTGCAGTTTTAGAATCATGTCTTTATCTGTGGTCTTGGATAGTCTGGCTACGATGGGCCTTGGGGAAGATCTTCAGGGGTTGATTCTAACTGGGGTCCTTTGTATTTCTTGGGTCTTAATACTTGAGTGCCTCTCTAGACTCGGGACATTTTCTTCTAGGATTTGATGGAATAGATTTTCCATGCCGTTTTTGGTTTCTTCACCTTCTGGGATACCAATTATTCTGATATTTGGGTGTCTTATGGAATCTAGTATTTCTTGTACATTATCCTCATGTTTTTTAGTTATTTTCTCTATCTTCTTCATGGTTCTTTCTAGGTCAGAGGTTTTATCTTCTACATCAGCGATTTGATCTTCAGCATGATCTAATTGACTTTCAATACTTTCAAGGGAGTTTTTTATTTCCTCTAGTCCAGACTTTATCTCTAATAACTCCATCTGGTTCTTTCTCAGAGTGTCCATTTCTTCTTTCATATCTTGGAATGACTTTCTCATCTCCTGTAGTTCATTGTCTCTTTTCTGTTCCAATTTGAAGAATTTGTTCACCATAAATGTTCAAAATTCTTTGTCTGACATCTTGGTAACATCGTCCATTAGCCCTGAAGATGGAGGGGAGTTACTCTGTACCTTTGATGGAGATATATTTCCTTGTTTATTCATACTGGAAGCTCTTCTTCTACTTCTAGCCATTTGGAAGATGTACTAACTTTTAAGTACCTGTCAGGCGAACGTTTCACTGACTAGGAGTATCTTTCCCTTTTTTTAGGAATAGACATCTGCTGAAGTCTCTGTTCTGTTGTTTTTAGTAATGTGGTCTCAAAAAAAGATACTATGGTCAGGTGTCTGAAGAGCAGAATCTCCTTTTTCACAGTTGGTTCCATATAAAGGAGGAACCAATATAACTTTATATGACTAGAAAATTTCAGATCTCTAATTCTAGCCTAGCTAGTCCCTCTGGCAAGATGGAAGAAGATGGAGAGAAGATAATATAAGAGAAAAGAAGGAAGAAGACATGGAAATAAAGAAGATTTCACCTGGTGCCTTCAGATGTACCAGGCAGCTGCCACCAAAGGCTCAGGCTGTGGAGAGACATAGAGGGAGGAATTTACAAAAAATGGGGCACAGTAAAGAAGAAAAAGAAATGGAGTAACTTTCTATCTGTCTAGGGGTCTGGGTGGGACTGGGGGTCTGGAAGGGAAGATTGTGGGCAGCATGCCCCGTTGCTCACCAGGTGCCTTCAGATGTACCAGGCAGCTGCCGCCAAAGGTGCAGGCTGTGGAGAGACAGAGAGGAAGGAATTTACAAAAGAATGGGGGACAGTAATGAAGTAAAAAAAAATGGAGGAACTTTCTACCTGTCTAGGGGTCTGGGTGGGTCCTTGACTGGGGGTCTAGAAGGGAAGCAGTGGGGACAGCGTGCCCCCTTGCTCACCAGGTGCCTTCAGATGTTCCAGGCAGCTGCCGCCAAAGGTGTAGGCTGTGGCAAGACCCAAAACATGATTTCTTAACCTGAATTTTGTCCTCTATAATCTGTATTGATACAAAGGTTAATAAATATTTACCAGATAAAGAAAGTAAAGGACATATTTTTAATTTGTCAGTGAGATTAGACCTTTTTTCATTAGCAGTTCTGATGATAGCAAATGAATAATTGTAGTAGGTATGTTAAAAGATTAAATCACTCTTGGGACCAGCAATTAGCATAATGGCTATGTCGCTGGACTCCCATGTAGTCGACCATGGTTCGATTCCCAGACCCAGTGGCTTAAACTCATGCTGAGTGTGTGTGCCCAAGATCCCGAGAGGAGAATGGAGGAGAAGGGACTGCAGTGTGGGCACCCCCCTCAGGGGTGATTTCTCACTTTCTGTCTCTCTGTCTCTCTCTGTCTGGAGAGCACACATGCCCTATAGCAAAAACCTCTCCAAAAAAAGAAAAAAGAAAAGATCAAGTCAGTCTCTTTATGAAAGATATCTCTATGAAGTAACCATAAAAGATTATAGAGGTCATCTGAGATTTTCTTTTTCTTTTTATTGCAAAAATGTTTATTGGAAATATACACAGGGTTCTGGACATGTTCACCATGTAGCATTACAATTTTATATTAAAACTAGAAAATTGGCAATATCCTAAATTTACTTACAAGTAGACAAAATGCAAAATACAGTTCATCTTCTTTACAAAAAGGAGGAACAATTCACACTTTCCAAGGTGAGGGGTCTGATTGCAAGGAGAACTAGGGCAGAGTGAAATGTTTCCATGCCCTTGACTGTCACCAAATAAGCAAGACATTTTCTTTTTTAGTATTTTTTTAAAAAAAAACCAAAACAAAACAAACAAACAAACAAAAAAAATAGTGTGTGAAGTGAACCATCTGACTACCATTTAGAAAGGTGCCCACTGGCCTCATTGGCTCACTGGCAAATCCAACCACCACCCAGAAATTCTCTAGTTCAGTCTGTGATGGGCAAATGGCTGCTTCAGGACTCCTCCCTCATCCAGAAACAGAATCAGGTCCCTGCATGGATAAGCTATTGTAAAATTATTTTTTTTTATTGGGATTCCTCAAAAATTTACAAATAGAACTGCCATATGATCCAGCAATCCCATTTCTTGGCATCTACCCAAAGGACAGAAATTTCTCATTGGAAAAGTGCTTGCACATCCATGTTTATTGCGGCACTTTTCATGATTGCTAAGACATGGAATCAACCCAAATGCCCCAGTACAGAGGAATGGATTGAAAAACTGTGGCACATATACTCTATGGCATACTATTCAGTCATTAAGAACAACAAAACCCTGGCTTTTGACAGAAAGTGGAAGAATATGGAAGATTTACTGCTGAGTGAAGGAAGCCAGGCTATGAAGGAGAGACACTGTATGTCCCCACTTAATATATACCGAATGTCCGCACTCTATAACTGAAACTGACGGGCTAAAGGATGTACAAACAGCAGTGATGGATGTAAATGCCAGATGTGAGGTGTGTGGGGGAGAGGGGCCTGGGGAAGAACATTTGGAGGAGGGATACAGAGACAGCATTGTTGAGACAGGGAGGTAATGTTGCTATATTTTGATCAACTAGACCAGGGAGAAATGTTCAAATATTGAAATGATCAAGTTGTAAGCTAAATAATGTAACTGAATGTATTAAAAATGTAAATAAAAAATAAATATAAAAAAGAGATTTTCTATTTCTACTACGTAGGCTGCATGTCTTACCTTTAACTCTCAGAGCATTTCCACATAGTTTGGGATGCCTAACTCCCAGTGTTTTTAATAGTATAGAAAGTCCAGGGACAATTATTCTATCAAAAAGTTTCATATCAGGCTCTGGAAACATGAAATTTAACATCTATTACTATACTCTCTGCTTTTTCTCCCCACACATAAAATAAGACATTTATTATGCTAATGAACAGATTTTATTTTTCAGCTTCCCAAAAACTAAAATATGACATAGTAGCTCAGTACACAATATAAACTGATAAATACAATGAATATCTCCAAATGTTTAAGACTCAGTTTGAGAGTCCTTAAAAACTTAACTGCTGGTTTATTGCCTATTGACGATGATATGTATAGTATTCTCAACTGGGCTTGTCTAAGGTGTATATCATGTTGGGTAAAGTCTCTTTACAATCTAAATAATGTATAGTGACTGAATATATAAATAATAATAAAAACTAAAATAAACAGACAAAAACACTGTTGGGAGCTTGGAGACCTCTGACAGCACTGTGGCACCTGTTTTCCTGAACACTGACTGCTCACTAGGAGACATTGGTTTGGGTGTAATCCCTCCTGCCAGGTTGGCCTTTTAATGTTGGGAAACCGTGGCAGGCAGTGCTGCAATGTCTGCCTTCTGAGTGTCACCTGCCTCCTGAGCCTCACCTGCCTCCCAGGATATTTGGGATACAGGTTTAACAGGTGTCTCATTCATCATAGGTGTAGCCTCTTCCCAGAAGTTAGCTTCTGGAACTTTGAGACCTCCAGCCTGTGCATGCAACTTGCATCAGGTCATATCTCCTTAGCAGATCCCCAGCTCATCAGGAGCTGAAAGTTTAGTAGAGAAGTTAACCACCTGAAGTTTTGTAAGTAACTTTATAGACTTCATATGCTCTGACCAGGAAGATACAGGCCTCTAATAGGAATATACTTGGGATCCAAGAATGATATTCCTTTCTCCAATACTATAAAATCTACTCCAATAAATACGGGAAAGAGAATACACCATCAAATGACCAAAATTCAGTGAATACATAGAAGAAATATGAGAAAACAAGAAAGTAACTCTACCACAAAGGAGTGTACTATTCCTTATCAACAATAGATAATACAATAGAATTCACAGAAATGTCAGGAAAATAATTCTTAACATTCATTATGTCAAAACTCAAAGAGATACAAATAAAAACAGACAATCTATTCCAGGAAATGAGAAAATCATTACAGGACATGAAGGAGGAATTCCATAAAGAGATAGGCACTCTAGGTCCACTGCTTGATGTGAATGATGTTACAGGGATCTGGGGTAGGCTGGTTGGTACTTTAGGCATCTCCTTTTCTTTACTCATCTGCTGGAGAGAGGACCTTCAGGAGTTTCTGCTGTTTCTTGGCAGAAATGGCAACCGGTGATGCTGTTCTGAAGAGAGTGGAGTAGAAAAGTGCAGAGGCAGATCAAATAATTGAGTATCTAAAGCAGCAAGTTTCTCTGCTTATGGAGAAAGCAACTTTACAGGCAACTTTGAGAAAAGAGAAGAAACTTCAAGTAGAATATGCTAAACTGAAGAAAGAAATTGAAGAACTGAAATGAGCTAGTTCAGGAAGAAATTCAAAATGGAGGAAAGCAAATACTATTCTCATCTGATGCTCCACTGCAAGATAATTCTATAGCTTCTGAAAATGTGATACCATGTACAACAATAACAACCATATCTTCTTGTATAAAAGAACAGATAAAAGGAGGAGGAGAAGAAAAAAAAAGATGAAAGAGAAAATGGAAAAGAAAGGATAAAAGGATAAAATATAGCAATCAGTAGGGAAGTGCTGACTCTAAGCCAATAGATGTTTCCTGTTTAGATCTTTGAATTGGTTGCATCACTACTGACAGAAAACACCCTGGGAACCAGCAGTTAGCGTAATGGCTATGTTGCTGGACTACCACATAGTCGACCGCGGTTCGCGTCTTGGACTCGGTGGCTTACAACTCACGCCGGGTGCGTGTGCGTGCGTGCCCAAGATCCCAAGAGGAGAATAGAGGATGAAGGGATTGCGGCGTGACCATCCTCCCTGGGGGGTGATTTCTCGCTTTCTGTCTCTATGTCTCTCTCTGTCTGTCTGGCGAGCACACGCGCCCTATAGCGAAAAAAAAAAAAAAAGAAAACACCCTGATGCAGATTATTTATATATAGAAGAAGTCAATTTTGGGGAAATAGCCCCTAGGATATTTGTCAGTGGCCTGGTGAATCATGTTCCTCTTGAACAATGATTCACAATCAATCAGATGGTGGTTTACTTTGTAACCTGAAGCCTATAAAGATGAGGGAAGTATAGTATCAAACAATGGTAATGTGTGCTAGCTCCCCAGAGAAAGTATAATTCTTGGCCATTTCAGATGGGTCTGTTCCAGTGGACAAAATTACTTTTACTGCTTTCCCTGGAGAGCCCGACAGGAACTGAATTCCAAGAAGATTTGGGAGCAGATATAGCCCAATCTTCATGCCAAAGAAGTGTGGCTAACTAAAAAGGTATGCCCTTCCAGGTGAAAGGGAAAGGGATTTGTAGGGCTCAAAAAGTGGCCAACAGTGGGATCAAACAGAGTAAAGTGCTTTCGTTACTGAAATATATCAGAGAGAACATTAATAATAGAAAGGAATATATTTGTCACTTGAACCTAAAATATGACTGGCTCATTTTGTGTTATTTCTTTTTCTAGACTTGACTAGTATTTTACCTGATATATGCTGTTTCCAATTGATTAAGAAAACACTACATTTTGATAAATGGAAAAATATTTTACTTTTTATGATGAAGTTGCCTATGTTTTGTGATAATTTCTTTTATAAGCAGGAGTACTGGCCAGCAGGTTGTTTTTTCTTTATATATTTAGGAAACTTGAACTAGATCAATATTTATTTTATTTGTGAGCATATGATTAGTATTTCAAGCTCTTGAATTTTTAATATATTTTATACATCTATTATAAATGTCTTTTCCACTTCAAAAATTACAGGTTAAAATATTTGTCAGAATTATTAACTAGTCTATTGTAATAAAATTGAAAATGACCAATTGTTGATTCCAAGAGCCAAATATAAAAACTAGAAAAAATGGCATTCAAACATTTTGCTAGGTTGCCAAAGTAACCCCCACTGATAATACAGTGGCTTAAAAAAATTTAAAAAAATTTTTTATACATTTGATCACTATACATTATTTAGCTTCTAAAGAGAATTTACCCAACAGATAATAATCCCTTTCTGTATCCCATAAATGTCTTGTCTATTTTTTTCCTTAATGTCTTTTATTAAACTCTCCTCCTTCTCTCACCCTCTTCCAAAAGTGCATCCATTATCCATAACCATTTTCCATGTATCTATATTTGCTAATCTTTCAGTTTCAGCCATAGAGTGTGGACATTAGTATATATTAAATGGACACATACAATGTCTCTCGTTCATAGCCTGGCTTGCTTCATTCAGCAGTAAATCTTCCATATTCATCCACTTTCTGTCAAAAGCCAGGGTCTTGTTATTTTTTTAGTGCCATACTTTTTCAATCCATTCATGTCTGTGGACATATGGGTTGGTTCTGTTATATTCAAATCAGCAAGAAAATAAGAGGACATCCAGTTATTTTTTTGTTTGTTCGTTTTTGCATCACTTATACTTTATTTATTTATTTATTTAAATTTCTTTTTATACATTCAATCACATATGTCACTTAGCCTATAAAGGGAATATTCAAACATTTCTTACCAGTCCAGTTGAGAATACAATACATGTTATCTTAACAGATAATAACCCATTTCTTTGTCCCATGAATACCTTGCCTCTCTATTTTTATCTGTAATGTCCTTCTTCAGATTCTCCTCTTTCACCTACCTTTTTCCCACTCTGTATCTGGTATTTATAATCATTTCTTTATGTTTCTATATTCTCTAGTCATTCAATTTCAGCTATAGAAGAGGACGTCCAGTTTTAGCCAAATTAAAGGAGTCTTTATTAGCTGGCAACTATAAAAGGATTTAAGTCATTCCAAAACCTTGTAGCCCTGAAGCAGGGGGAGGAAGGTTTAAAAGGCAAAAATTGTAAAGGAAAAAAAAGAACTATTTATCTAAGAAAGTACAGGCCTTGAGTTATGTAGAAGTGGTTTATGAAGCTGGAAAAGTGAGTTATCAGGAAGGACAGTTATAATTGGCTGGAAAGTCATAATTGGCTACATCTGCTGGTGATAAATATTTGGTTAGGAGGACAGAGTGGATGGCAGCATTCACCTACTGGTGATAAGCATTCAGTGAGGAATTTTCAGACAAATATAGGTCAGGTTACAGGGAAAAGCAAATGTATTCAAAATGGAGGTGCTCATGTTTTATTCCCCACTGGCTTTTTTTTTTTTTTTCTTGAGAGTTTTTTTCTATAGGGCACGTGCACTCAACAGAAAGACACAAAGAGACAGAAAGTGAGAAATCACCCCTCAGGGAGGATGGCCACACTGCAATCCCTTTTCCTCCATTCTTCTCTCAGGATCTTGGGCTCGCACGCACATGTTCCCAGCATGAGTTTAAGCCATCAGGTTCGGGACTTGAATGGCAGTTGACTACATGGGAGTCCAGTGACATAGCCATTATGTCAATTGCTGGTCCCTCCCCACTGGTTTTAAGGAAATGAGTCAAATCATTGACTTGTCAGTGCTCAAAGGGAGTGGCTGATACAGTTATCTAAGGATTAGGAGATTAACTGAATTTTTATATTGTTGAATAAATTGAGTGAAGTGCCTGAGGATGCAGGGATTGAATATAAATCCTAGAAGGATGAGGGTGATGGGTCCCACTGCTGCAGTTAGCAGGGTAGTCAGGCAAGGGGATCAATCAAACATCTATTGGTACCAATTCTGAGATTGTCTGTCCTATTTTACATGCTGTTCAATGTTATTTAACTAAGGCTAGGCTTTCCTTGATAACTGCAGATTTCTTAGCATAAAAACAGCAATCTTCTCCTAAAGCTACACAAAGCCCTCTCTGCCAGAGAAACAATAGATCCAGACCTCTATTACTTTGGAGAACTACTTCTGCTAGTGAATTTACTTGGTCATGTAGTTGAGAGACTGAATGCTCTAAATGACCCATCTGCATTAGTGAGTTTAGAGACCTTCTGGAGTTTTAGATCTCCTTGGATGAGAGCTGCCAACCCTACTGCTGTAGAACCTGCTATGCCTAGCCCCACAATCAGGAGTACAAAGACAGGGGCACCCATTTTCCAATAGGTAAGGAACAGGGGAGTCAACATTAGCACTTCTCCAACATTTCTTGAATAAACTTAGACTAGGGGAATAATTTGAACAAGGACACAAAAGTTGACTTCAGAAGCTGGGAGACATCATGAGAGTCCCATATTACAGGCCCACCAAGTATAGTTGGGAGTCTGGTAAGTGACTTGAGTACTGTTAATAAGATAGGTAGAGTTACAAAACTGCAAGTAAGTAGAGTCATTGTAGATCCTATTTACTAAACATGTTCCCCTTCCTGAATATCTTCCAGAGTGAACTGCGGGAGGTTATTCATATAGTGACCAGTGGCATTGTTCAGGGGGTATTCTATTCCAATGCCCATGTAATATGAAAACTTCAGGTGGAGACAGAGCCAGCATTTAGCAACGAAGTCAGATTGGGAGTAATTGAGAAGATGATATTTGACTGACAGAATAGAGATATATAAAGTATCAGGTGGGGCTGTCATTGAAGCAATGTCATAGTCAGAGTCAAAGCTTAACTCATTATATTAGTTAGGGGACCTAAGGGGGACAGGGTCTGAGACGGCTGTCTCCTTTGAATAGTAAAAATGGTCCCTGGATCATTTCTGTGTGTGTACAGCCTGATCTCCTAGGTCTTTTCCTCATCCTGAGAGGGTTGTGTGGCTTGTTTTATGATAATGTGATGGGTTACAGTGACTAATGTCACATGAGTTAGGGGAAGGTAAATGAGTGACAGGTAGACATTTGTCAGTAGCCCGAGGCCAAGAGATAGCTTGATTTAATGCCCCAATCGACACAGTTTCACAGCCCCATGAGGTGCAGAAAAAATCCCTATGATCAAGGAAGTGGTAATTAGTTGGTAATTAATTGTGGGGGCAGAGATGTTTCCAATGTTTGCAAACCCACTTGGGCTATCATATCCACTTCACCATTTCCCCATAGCCATGTAGATTCTAATTCTGAGTCTCCACAGGTGAAGGTCTGCCCTTATATATATTCCCTTTTGTTATGGGATAACATTTTCAAAGAGATCACAAGGTCAAGAGTAAGGGTGAATTAAAAAAAAAAAAAAAAGACTGAGGTTGACCTGGTCATGGGCCTATGTTTCATTTCTGGCCAGAGTTTTCCTAGTCAACTCCTCTTTTAGTTCCCATTGCCATCTAGTGAGAGCACTTGAAGAAAATATAGAATCTAAAATAATTTGTGTGATTCAGAAACATGAGACAGTATTAGCTTCAGGGGATCCTGGGTCATCTGAGCCTCTCATGCTGAGATTTCCTTGATTTGGGAATGGTACAGCCAAGATGGATACTAGCAACCTTCACAGAGGTTGGCATAGTAAGGATGACGATGTAGGTCCTTTCCAAGAAGGAGTCAGTCCATGAATTTCTTTAATCCACGGAGTCATCTGGCTGAAAGAGGACAGGGTGTGAAGCAGGTAACAGCAGGGCATCTCTGATGCAGCTGTGAATGGCTTCCTGGATTGAGTTCAGAGTCTGTAAGCACTTGAGCAAGGTATGGGCTATGGAGTTCAGCTCTCATTTTTTTCTGCAATATTGGGAGAAGAAGGGGAGACCTCCCAAACATGATTTCATAAGAGAAAAATTCCCCCCAGTAAGGGGTGCATCTGACCTGTAAAAGAGCCAGGGGGTCCAGGGCGACCCAGGTTTTGCTGGTCTCTAGAGTAAGTTTAATTAAGGTCTCTTTTAAAGTCCTGTTCATATTTTCTACCTGCCCAGAACTCTGGGGCTGGTAGGCACAGTGTAATTTTTATTTAATATTTACGGCTTTTGCCAAATCTTGTGATATCTTGGCCACAAATGTGGGCCCATTATCTGACCTAATTGTCATAGGCAACCCAAACCTAGGAATAATTTCCTGGAGCAATTTCTTTGTACCTGTAATAGCAGTTTCTTATTTAGTGGGGAAGGCTCCAACCCACCCTCAAAAAGTATCTACACAGACTAGGAGACAACTATACTCATTTGCAGGGGGTTTAATTTCTGTAAAATCTACTTCCCAATGTTCCCTGGGGAGGTGCCTCAAGCCTGGAGAACCATGGGTGCCCCTCCCAACGGCTTGACATATACTTAGGCACAGGTATTGCACTTAGAAACGATACTATTCACTAAACTAATCAGGTCTGGACCACAGTATTTACCCCTTATTAATTCTGTTAGTTTTGTCTGTCCTAGATGAGTTGTTTGGTATGGCTAGTCTATTAGTGTTTGACCCAGGGCCTCAGGAATAATCAGTCTGTTATCCAGTAACCTCAGCTATCCTGACGGCTCCTGGAGTATTTGTTTTTCTCTTATTATTCTTCCTTTGTGCAAATTCTTCTTCTTCCTTTGTGTTGGTAGGTGAGATAGGAAGGTTTGGATCTGGCATTGCAACAAGGACTTAGAAAGGCCTTTCTGGTTTTAGGGTGCCCTCTTGAGCTGCTTGATCTTCTGCCTGGTTTTCTCTAGCCTCAGTGGAATCTACTTTTTAATGCCCTTTACAGTGTAGAAAGGCCACTGCTTTAGGTAGCTGAATGGCTTCAATAGAGCCAATTAAAAAAAATTTAAATTTATTTTTATACATTCAAGCACATGTCACTTAGCTTGCAACATGGATATTCCAACATGTATACATTTCTCACCAGTCCAGTTGAGAATACATGTTATCTTCAACAGATAATAACCCATTTCTTTTTCCCATAAATGCCTTGCCTCTCTATTTTTTCTTTAACGTTCTTCCTCAGACTCTCCTCCTTCACCCACCCTTTTCCACACTGTATCTGGTATTTATAACCATTTTCTATGTTTCTATATCCTCTGGTCATTCAATTTTGGCTATAGAGTACAGACACTCAGTATATATTAAGTGGAGACATACAATGTCTCTTCTTTATAGCCTGGCTTATTTCACTCAGTAGTAAATCTTCCATATTCATCCACTTTCTGTCAAAAGCCAAGGCCTTGTTTTTTGTTTTTATGGCTGAGTAGTATTCCATAGAGTATATGTGCCACACTTTTTCAACCCATTCCTCTGTTTGTGGGCATCTGGTTTGGTTCCATGTCTTACCAATTGTGAATAATGCCTCAATAAACATTGATGTGCAAGTGATTTTCTGAGTAAGGATTCCTTGTTTTTAATGTCCTTTCTAGCGGAGGTTAGAAGGCCCCTTTCCTGACAGATTGCCCCATGGACATGGACAGTAGCAAAAGCATAGCAAGTTATAGGTATAAATTGTCACACTTTCCCTTTTGCCCATTACAAGGCCTGTATTAAGGCTCTAAGTTCCGGGCTGATATTCCCCTGTGAAGTGACTGAGACCATATGGTCCATTTTGTGTAACCACGTCTGCCCCCACATACCAGATTCCATCTTGAACAAAACTGCTTTCATCAGTGAAAAGTATCTCATCTGCTGACAGTAGTGGGATGTCCTTTAAATATGGCCTGGTGGACCATATCACATCAATGGTATAAAAAATGTTGTGTATAGGCTCACTGGAGTCTTTATCTGGAAGTAGCGTACCAGGATTCAGAGCTGTGGCCTTCTGGAACCTAATTCAAGGCTGAATTAGTAAAAGAACCTGGTACTGAGTCATTCAAGTGATTGACATACATTTTTCAGAAGTAGCCCAGAGAAACATCTCAACTGCATGGGGGGCAATGAGGATGAGTTCCTGCCTCAATGTCAGTTTGTTGTCCTCTTTTACCAGTTTGGCTATAACTACCATTGCCTGGAGACAGGTTGGCCATCTGGTGGCCACTGAGTAAGTCTTTTTGACAGGTATGCAAAAAGGTTGGGTAAGGACCCCTTTTGCTATGCTTTTTTTCTCATTGATGAAGAGATGGAAAGGCTTGGTAATATCTGGGAGAGCCAAGGTAGGAGCTAAAACAAGGGCTGTTTTAAATCTTCAAAGCCTTTTGTTCACCCCAGTTCATGTCAGTGGTTGGGAGCACCCTGTACTAGCATAAAGGGACTATTATAGCAAACTTCTAAATCCAAAGGTGGCAGTAGTCAACAGCCCTTAGGAACTCCTGAACTTGTTTCTTTGTTTTTGGTGGGGGAATGTGCAGGATCAAGATGCGCCCAAGACAGAGAGTTTGCTTGCCTTCCTGGTTATAGGAAATGACCATTTGATTACATAGCTGGGCCTTTTTAGCAGAGACCCAATATCCCAGATCCTGCAGGGTGTCCAGAAGGTCCTCAGTAGCCTTTTTACAGGTTTTATCATCCTCAGAAGTGAGGAGGAGGTCATCAAGATACTAAAGAAGGTTACTTTCAGTGTGTGTTAAATGAAACACTTGCAGTTCTGAACTCAGAGTTTCATCCAACAAGGTAGGGAAGTTCTTGCATCTCTGAAGCAGCCTTGCTCATGCCAGTTGTCCTGAATATCCCTCTTCAGGGTCAGCCCATTCAAAAGCAAAAATTGGTTGACTAATGAGGGCCACAGGAATGCTAAAGATGGTGTCTTTTCAATCCAGCATGGTGTAAAAGTGACTGTTTGGGGAGAGAAAACTTAGTAAGGTGTATGGGTTAGGCATGGTTGGATGGATCATCTCTACCCACTTATTAACTTCTCTCAGATCCTGAACTGGCTGATAATCCTTTGTGCCTGGTTTCAGGATGAGGGGCAAAGGAATATTCCAGGGGGACTGACAGGGAGCTAAGATTCCTGTTTGGCATAAGCAGCTGATGTGTATGGCAATGCCCCTCCTGGCTTCTAAGCCCATAGGGTATTGTTCTACCCTGATTGTGGTGGCTGGCCATGGCTAGCAACTGCATGACCACTGGGGGCTGATGACTAGCCAATCCTGGGGGGTTATTCTCTGCCCAGACCTTTGGGAAATGAGACTGTAGTTCTGCCAGATAAGAGTTTTCTTGAGGTGATCCCTGGAGCAGTGCAAGAAATGCCCCTTCTCGGAGCAGATATTCTTTAGATAGGGGACAGGTAACAAGTATTTTAGGATAGGATGGAGGTTCATTACCCTGTCTACCTATAGAGAGAAAGGTCCTCTTCTCTGCAAATGAGATAAAGGCTTTCAATTTTTGTAGAAGGTACCCGCCCAGAAGAGGGTAGAGGCATTCAAGGATGATGAAGGAATAAGTTACAGTATTGTTTTCCAGGACTATTGTTCTTTCCTATGTCCATAGGCATAGAGTCAACTGTCCTGTTGTTCCTTTTACAGATCTTTTCTTTTTTTGTGTGTGATGGGTCCCATGGGATCACTTAAAACAGAATAAGCTGCACCAGTATCAACCAGAAAAACTAACAGATTTGTTACCATTTTTAGAGGGACCGTGGGCTCTTGGGGGCTCATTGAGAAAAAGCCCCAGTCTTATCAGTCTTCTTCTAAGCTGAGGACCTTTTCTTTTCTTCCCTTGTTGGTTCTGGGCAACCCTTCATCCAATGTCCTTTCTTATTGCAATATTGGCAATGGCCCTTAGCTAATCCTTTGACCTTGCTTTTCCATACCTCCAGGCTGCTCCCTTAATTGTGGCTACAACATCCCTGGAAATTTCCTTATTTTGTTTATTTTGCAGGGAGTCTTGCCCATTGGAGGCTTTCTGAGCAATTTCTAATAGTT
Source organism: Tupaia tana (assembly GCA_026018925.1). Taxonomy (NCBI): domain Eukaryota; kingdom Metazoa; phylum Chordata; class Mammalia; order Scandentia; family Tupaiidae; genus Tupaia; species Tupaia tana. Next base: position 126,136,036 of record JAKSZU010000003.1, read on the forward strand.
GAGACCTATTCATGACCTCAAATCCATTTAGCTTTTGGAGCTTTTTTCTGATGTTTGTTGTTGATTGAGTCACAAAAACCATATTTATGGCCCTTAGGTTTTCTGCAACATCTGGATCAATTGAAGTGTAGAGTTGATAAGCCTCACACAGACATTTCAGAAAAGCTACAGCGGATTCTTGGGGGAGAGGGCTGGATTTTTTTAGTTACCTTAGAAAAATTGATAGACTTATGAGCTTCTGCTTGAATTCCTGCGAGTAAAACACAGCAAAAAGAGGTAAATACCTCCCTCCCTACAGAAGTATTTGGGCCCCAGTTGGGGCAGGAAGATCCTATCTGATTTTCTTCTCTTGATCACCCACCCTGGCCCCAATGCAGCTTTTCCTAGCCTCTGCTCTAATCCTGTCCTTCTCCTTGTATGAAGAGAGTAACCAGTAGCTGCTGGTAATCATCCCAGATTGGTTGAGGAGTGAAAAAGATGGATTCTAATGAGCTAATGAGGACCTGTGGTTTTCTGAAAATGGGAGATTTTGGTCCTTCCAGTTATAAAGATTGTTCATTGAGAAAGTAACATAAATCAAGAAAGAACGACCGCCAGGATATCCTTCTGTTGGGAGCCCTCTCTTAGGGGCAGTAGTGTCTCTGGGTGGTGGAGTCAACTTCCCCCATATTTTCCATCTCCCAAGATCTGCTTTGTGTACATGGTGGTGAGAAGGGGGCCAAGGGAGCAACTTTAATTTAACCATGATCTTCCTCTTCCCTCCCTAGGTGTTATCTATTTTGGTTATAAGTGAGAAGGAGGTCTGATTCTTTTGTGGCTGACGGAAAAACCACAGACTTTTGACCCCTTCTCTGGTATGAGGCTGTAGGGCCCACTATTATGAGGCAGTTTCCTCCTGTCTTTAAGGAACAATTTCATAACGAGGGTTGTGGATTTTTCACAAGGGTCAGTTATTAAATGATACATGGGAACTTATCTGGGTACCCTGGGCCACTGCTTGAGATGGCTGTGATGACCCTCCAAACTGTCAGCACTTGCCTAGGGTTAAATAACCCAGCAGCTGACCATCCTACTCCAAAGGCAGGCCATTCTATTTCACAACAGGTCTTCAGTCTACAGTTTGATCACTTTGCTCCACAGTCCTCTCCTTTCTCAAAGGCCTCTCTTAAATGCTTAAGCGTACATTCCAATGGGGTTTTAATAAAGTTTGCTTGACCACTCATGTGTAAAAGGCAATGCTGGAGCTCAGAAAGGCAGCTACCATTTCTGAGCACATGCTTGCTCCCTTCTGCTATTCTAGTCTGGAGATTTGCTCAATCATGCCTGGGCTGCTGTTGCAGACTGGAACTACATGCTAAGCTAAATGACAGCTGTATGCTTCCATGACCCCTGGTGTGCTCTGCCTGCCTGTCCTGTATGCTCCAGGCAAGTTAAATGGGTTTCTTGCATGTTCAAAAGACCACAGTGTTAACTTTGTGGTCTAAAGAAGTGTCTAGCTGTCCAAGGCAGATTTTTTAGTAGACCAGATCTTTGGTTGTTGAAGTATCTGAGATATACCTTGATGTTTAAAAGAATTATTTGTTAAAATGTTTTCAGTTTCATCTCTTAAGATGTACTTTTTAAAGTTTCCATACCCTGTAGTTACTAATTATGCATGTATTCATCTTAGTCCTTTAGAAATAGATTAAACTGAACCAGCTTAAGGGAGGAACTCTCCACAGGGCTTGTTTTTCCAAGGAAAAGTGTTTAGAGGAATGCAATTATAAGCCAACTTGAGTATGTAGAAAGTTATGGGAAAAGTAATTCAGTGAGGCTTATAAATGGAAGTGTGCCAAAATGAGCAAATTATACTCTGCTATAAAAAGTGGCAACAAATACAGATGAGGTTTTGTTTGTTTGTTTGTTTGTTTTTAAAGTTCACAATGCAATGAAAACCCCAAAGTAAATTAAAGCTAAGAGGAATATCTGGAACCAACTCCAGTCACTAGGGGCCACTAATATTAGTCCTAGGGCCAACAAAAGGGCTAGTACAATGGGAAGCACAATGATGGGTATGGAGCATGCAGCCCATGCATACCATGGGTGTAACCTCCAAGATCCCCAGATGGCTTTTCTGATCTCTTGTCACAGTCTGGAGGAAAGGTCTGTGACTGCATAAAGAGGGAGAGTTCCAATGGGGGGAGGTGATGAAACTGCCACTGCAAAGATCTACAATTGTCAAAGGCTTTTAACTCCCAAGTGGCACAGTCTACAGCCAGACTAATAAGACTACTGATACTGAGGTTGAAAAGAGTTCAGGGGCCAGAATGAACTGGTTGGGTTTCTGGTCTTAATGTTTCTCTATGGGAGTTGGCTTCCTTGCATGCTTAATGTTTATCTTGGAAATGGCTTCCTTGCATGCTTCTGACAAGGTTTAAAATAGCATACCTTAGCTTTAGGTCCCTAAAGCAATGACACCATTTTCCAGTGAAAGGAGAGAGGTATTCAGCTTGAGAGAAATGTAGGTGAGCTACAACAGGAAGTTAGATTCCCTTACAAAATCTTCCCTAAATTGATGATGCTCCTTCTGAGTGACAAACAAAAAGGGTGATACCAAAAGAAATGAATGATAAATGGAAGCTTGTGTTTCAGACCTAACCAAGAAAGGGGTAGATTTTCTAAACAGCCAGACCGAGAGTGCTGACAAAAGAGGCAATTTTCTGATCTATGAGAGAGATGAGTGAGGTAAGCCTTAGTATCCCGACTCAGGGAAGTTTCCTGGACCTGCTCCAGGAAGGAAGCACTCAATGTGCAAGGGCAGAGGGGCCTTCCTGACATGCAAGAGAATCAAATATCCACCCTGTGTTTCCCCCCCTGCAATAATGCTGCAAGACAAACAAAGGGTGGGTGCCGCCTCTGAAGAGGTGACCAAATAGGTGTCTGCCTGGCCTCATTTCTCTAGGGAACTTTGATGCCTCTTAGCTTCCGCAAGTCAATATGAACCCCTGATACAGACGGTGTGAGGGAGGGACTTGATTCCCCAGCACTAAGCGTTATCTTTAGCTGTATGAGGCCACCACAGAACCACAGGTGAGGACCTACTCAGATTCTGTAGTCAAAGCTGTGGAGCCATGAATACAGTCATACAGTCACACAGTCGCTCATTCACGCTTCACATAAAGGCTTAGAAACATTCCTTCCCACTGAGAAATATTCCTTAAAGTTATAGTAGAGACAGAAAGGACTTAAAAGAGAGATTCTAACCTGGCTCCAGGAATACACATCTGGAGACCAGGAAGAAAACAGACTAGTGTCCTATCTAGTCCCAGGAATATACAACTGAAGACCTAAAGGAAACAGACGACTTGGTGTCCCACCTAGCTGCTAAGCATACTATCTGGTGTACAATTCCAGCAACGTCTTGTTGGAATCTGAGTAGTAGAGGCTCCTTCAACTGCACCCATGTGACTCTGGAATATTCATCAGGGGGCACCTTCTGTGCCAGCCTCGTAACTATCAACTAGTCTTAATCTGAAAGAGTAATGAAAAACAGGAGAAAAGAAGAGAAGAGACTCCAGAGGTTTTCTTACCAAGACTCTGTGGTTGGAAGAAGCAGTTGGTGCCTCCATTCAGTTGTCAAAGATCCAGAAAGGTGTATCTGGGTCCTGAAATATCTCAGGTGATACCTCCCTTACAGTACTCCAGGTGTTGGGTCGCCATGCTGAGTGAGGTCTTACTACATGGAGTGGTACCTACCCAGGTACCAGTAGGTACTATCTTGCTGAGGCATCAAAATGTTATATTCAAATCAATAAGAAAATAAGAGAACATCCAATTTTAGCCAAATTAAAAGGGGTTTTATTAGTTGGTAATGAGAAGAGGATCAAAGTCACTCCAAAATCTTATAGCCCCAAATCACAGGGGAGGAAGATTTATAAAGGTGAAAACCACAAAGGAAAAAAAAAAAGCTATACATGTAAGAAAGTACGGACTTTGAGTTATGTGAAAGCAGTGTACAAAAGCTGAAAAAGTGATTTATCAGGGAGGACAGTTATAATTTACATTTGCCTTCCCAAAGACTTCTTAAGCAAAACCCTCAAAGCACAGGCAATATAATCCCCAAAATAGACAGGTGGGATTACATCAGATTAAGAAGTTTGTGCACAGCAAAGGACAACATAATTAGTATGAATCGACAACCCTTGGAACAGGAAAGAATTTTTGTTAATTGTGCCTCAGATAAGGGACTGATAACCAGAATACACAGAGAATTCAAGCAGCTTACCTGGAAGAAAATAATTAACCCAAGTAAAAAATGGGAAAATGAGTGTAATACAGCCAAAAAGGATATGAAAAAATGCTCAACATCCCTCATTATAAGGGAGATCAGATCAAAACCATAATGAGATACCACCTAACCCCCAAATTATAAAAACAAAAAATTGTAAGTGCTGGAGTGAATGTAGTGAAAAGGGAGCACTCCTACATTGTTGGTGGGAATGTAAATTGGTTCAGCCACTATGGAGAATAATATGGAGGTTCCTCAAAGACCTTCAAATAGAACTACCATATGATCCAGCAATTCCACTCCTGGGTATCTACTCAAAGGACAGGAGAATGCTCAGTCACAAAAATGCTTGCACAACTATATTTATTGCAGCATTATTCACAATTGCTAAGACATGGAACCAACCCAAATGTGCACAGATGAGTGGATTGAAAAAGTGTGACACATAAACTCTATGGAATACTATTTAGGCATAAAAAAACAATAAGGCCCTGGAATTTGATAGGAAGTGGAAAAATATGGAAGGTCTGTTGCTGAGTGAAACAAGTTAGGCTATGACATTGTATGTCTCCACTTAGCATATACTGACTGCACTCTCTGATAGAGACTGAAAGTATGGAGAACATAAAAGCATTAAAAACTGTCATGGACACTAGAGACAAAGTGGAAGGAAAGTGTGGGAGGGGAAGAGTTGAAGGAAAGGAAAATAGAGGGGAAAATAGAGAGGTAAGACATTTGTGGGACACAGACATTATTCATTATCTGTTGAGAATGTGTATAGTATTCTTAGCTGGGCTGAACTGAGGTGTATATCATGGTGTGTAAAGTCTCTTTAAAATTGAAATGTTGTATAGCTATTGAATGTAAAATAATAATAATAATAATAATAATAACAATGAAAAAAGAAAAGAAAACAGTGGGGAATGAAGCAGGTGAGACTCCACCTTGTAATGCACCCCCATTATGAATTCTTATACTCCTTTCTTTTTTTTTGGAGAGGTTTTTGCTATAGGGCACGTGCACTCGCCAGACAGACAGAGAGAGACAGAGAGACAGAAAGCGAGAAATCACCCCCCAGGGGGCATGGTCACGCCGCAATCCCTTCTCCTCCATTCTCCTCTTGGGATCTTGGGCACGCACGCACACGCGCCTGGCGTGAGTTTTAAGCCACCGGGTCCGGGACGCGAACCGCGGTCGACTACGTGGGAGTCCAGCGACATAGCCATTATGCTAACTGCTGGTTCCCTTATACTCTTTTCTATACTGAAAAGTTGCTTTCTTTTTTAACTGAAGTATACAGAGTGATTAATGTATCTACTAAATCAGTCAACTGGATTCAAACCCCCTTCCTTCAAAAATTTCCCTGAGACTTAATCACCAAACAATAGACCCCCTCCTGGAGCCATGAAGAACATTACAATTCCATTGTGTTTAGGTAGAGATGGAACATTCCCTTAGAAATGATTAACCTGTTTGTTTTACTTCTGTAACTTGCTTTCACATTGTAAACCCTCACTCCTCACCCTTTCAAGCCAACCGCACCTTGTTCTTGTGAATCACTACATCAACCTAGAAAAGATTGTGATATTTTGCCTTTAAAAGTACCCCTCTCTTTTCACTCAGGGATGTGGGGTTTTTGAAGGACATAGTCCTCCTGAAGTTGACCAGCCTATAAATAAAGAACTCCTGTAATTTGGAAAAAAAAGAAATCTTTGCCTACCTCAATGTCTTGCATAGTTTCCCCAGTGTCTTCCATAAGTAGTTTTAGAGTTTGAAGTCTTAGGTTTATATCTTTGATCCACTTTGAGTTGATTTTTTTGTCAATGGTTTGAGGTAGGGGTTCAGATTCATCTTTCTGCAGGTGGATACCCACTTTTTCCAGCACCATTTGCTAAGGAGATTTTCCTTTTCCCACTGGATTGACTGGTATTCTTTGTCAAAAATCAGTTGTCTGTATGTTTTGGGGTTTATTTTGGGGTCTCCATTCTATTCCATTGCTCCACAAATCAGTTTTTGTGCCAATACCATGCTGTTTTGATTATCACAACTTTGACATATATTTTGGGGTCAGAGTGTGAGATGCCTCCACTCTTTTGGGCAGGATGGCTTTGGAAATACAGGATCTATTTATGGATCTGTGAAGAATGACTATGGTACTTTTGGATCATGCTAAATATGTAGATTAATTTAGGTAGAATTGCCATTTTGATTATATTAATTCTTCCGATCAAGGAACATGGATGTCCCTTTACTTTTTTGTGTAATTGTCAATTTCGTTTTTTAGCTTCCCATAGTTTTCCTTTGTGGAGTTCCTCGAATTCTTTGGTTAGATATATTCTTAGGTATCCTATACATTTTGTGGCTATGGTAAATGGAATTACTTTCTTCAGGTTTATCACAGTCTTCTTTTTGTTCAAATATACAAATGATATAGAATTTTGTATGTTGATTTTTCATCCTGCAACTTTATTGTATTTGTTTATTACTTCCTGGAATTTTTTTTTGTGTGAATACCCTTTGATCTTCTATGCATACAGTCATGTCATCTGCAAATAAAGAAAATTTCACCTCATTTTTTCCTATTTGAATTTTATTCCATTTTCTGATTGCATTGGGAAGGATTTCCAACATTATATTGAAAAGAAGCACAGAGTGCAGATAATAGACATATTTATCTTTTTAAAATTATTTATTTAATTATTTTTAAAAAATTTTTATGTATTCAGTCACATTATTTAGCTTACAAAGTGAGCATTTCAATATGTGAAAATTTCTCCCAAGGCCAGTTGATCAAAATATCTTCAGCAGATAATACCATACCTCCCCATCCCATCAATGCTATATCTCTGTATCCCTCTTCCAAATGTCCTTCCCTAGGCCCCACTCCTCCACACACACTGCATCTGGCATTCACACCCATCTCTTGTGTTTATACAATTAGTTTTAGTCATAGAGTGCAGACACTCGGTACATATTAAGTGGGGACATACAATGTCTCTCTGTCATAGCCTGACTTGCTTCACTCAGCAGTAAATTTTCCATATTCTTCCACTTTCTGTCAAAAGCCAGGGTTTTGTTGGTTTTTATGACTGAATAGTATTCCACAGAGTATATGTGCTGCAGTTTTTCAATCCATTCACCCATACAGGGGCATTTGGGTTGGTTCCGTGACTTAGCAATTGTGAATAGTGCTGCAATAAACATCAATGTGCAAACACTTTTCCCATTAAGAATTCTTCTGTCCTTTGGGTAGATATCAAGGAGTGGGATCACTGGATCATATGGTAGTCCTATTTGTAGATTTTTGAGGACTATCCAAATTGTTCTCCACAGTGGCTGGACCAATTTACATTCGCACTAGCAGTGTAAGAGAGTTCCCCTTTCACCACACCCTCACCAACACTTATCATGTTTTGTTTTTTTTTTTTAATCTCAGACATTCTGACTGGGGTTAGGTGGTATCTCATTGGTTTATTTTTTGAGTTCCTTATTTATTTATTTATTTATTGTTAACATGATAATCTTCTTTTGTAATTTTTAATTTTTAATTTTTTTCTTTCATTTATTTATTTTTACATTTTCCACAAACATTTACCTTACATAGCAAAAAATGTTAGCTCATACTCCATTATTCTTGACAGTTTACAAACAACTTTCAAAATTTCAAAATCCTGAATTTTAAAGATAATGTTCAAAATATGTCTTATAATTTTGTATAATTTTATGACTCTATAACAACAGAAGCAGTATATATATATATATATATATATATATATATATATATATATATGGTTTTTTAGAGTGCAGACACTTGGCATATATTAAGTGGGGACATACAATGCCTCTCCTTAATAGCATGGCTTACTTCACTCAGCAGTAAGTCTTCCATATTCATCCACTTCCTTTCAAAAGCCAGGGTTTTGTTGTTTTTAATGGATGAATAGTATTCCATTGAGTATATGTGCCACAGTTTTTCTAACCATTCATCAGTTCGTGGGCATTTAGGTTGTTTCCATGACTTAACAATCGTGAAAAGTGCCACAATAAACATCGATGTGCAAGCACTTTTTCGATTAAGTATTCTTCTGTCTTTGGGTAGATACCAAGGAGTGGGATTGCTGGATCATATGGTAGTTCTATTTGTAGATTTTGGAGGAATCTCCAAATTGTTCTCCACAGTGGTTGGACCAATTTACAATCCCATCAGCAGTGTAAGAGAGTTCCCTTTTCACCACACCCCTGCCAGCACTTATCATTTATTTTTTAAACTTAGTCATTCTGACTGGGGTTAGGTGATATCTCATTGTTGTTTTGATCTGCATTTCTCTTACAATGAGAGATGCTGAGCATTTTTTCATATGCCTTTTAGCTATTCATATGTCATCTTTAGAGAGTGGTTTTTTCAACTAATTCTCCCATCTTTTAATAGGATTGATTATCTTTTTCCGGAACAGCTGCTTGAGTTCCTTGTGAATTCTGGTTATCAGTCCCTTGTTTGATGCATAGTTTACAAAAATATTTTCCCATTCTGAGGGCTATCTGTTCACACTAATCACTGTGTCTTTTGCCATGCAGAAACTTCTTAGTCTGATGTAATCCCACTTGTTTATTTTAGGGATCATAGACTGTGCGATGGGAGTCTTATTTAAGAAGTTTTTCCCTACCCCAATGTCTCCCAGATTTTCCCAGTGTTTTCCAGGAGCAGTTTTATAGTTTGAGGTCCTAGATTTAGATCTTTGATCCACCTTGACTTTACTTTTGTCAGAGGTGAGAGGTAGGGGTTCAGATTCATCTTTCTGCAAGTGGAGACCCAGTTTTGCCAGCACCATTTGCTGAAGGGGTTTTCCTTTTCCCACTGAATTGAATGGTACCCCTTGTCAAAAATCAGTTGGCTGTAAGTTTGAGCATTCATTTCTGGGTACTCTATTCTGTTCCATTGGTCCACCTGTTACTGTGCTAGTACCATGCTGTTTTGATTACTACAGCTTTGTAGTATATTTTTGGGTCAGGGAGTGAGATGCCGCCCACTCCACTCTTCTTGTACAGAACTGCTTTGGCAATATGGGGTCTTTTATGATTCCAGACAAACTTTATGATTGTCTTTCCTAGATCTGTGAAGAATGTATCTGGTACTTTGATTGGCATTGCGTTAAATAGGTAGATTAATTTGGGTAAAATTGCCATTTTGATTATATTAATTCTTCCAATCCAGGAACATGGGATGTCCTTCGACTTTTTTCTGTCATTTTCAAATTTCTTTTTTTATCTTCTCATAGTTTTCCTTGTGGAAGTCTTTAACTTCTTTAGTTAGATTTATCTTTAAGTATCTTACTTTTTGAGGCTATGGTAAATGGAATAACGTTTTTCAGTTCTATCTCAGTCTGCCTGTTGTTCATATACAGAAATGCTATAGATTTCTGGATATTAATTTTGTATCCTGCAACGTTACTGTATTCATGTATTACGTCCAGAAATTTTTTTATGGAAACCATTGGGTCTTCTATGTATACAATCATGTCATCTGCAAATAGAGAGAGTTTCACCTCTTCTTTTCCTATGTGAATGCCTTTTATTTTTTCCTCTTTTCTGATTGCAATGGCCAAGACTTCCAATACTATATTGAAGAGGAGTGGAGAAAGTGGACATCCTTGTCTTGTACCCCTTTTTAGTGGAAAAGCTTTCAGTTTTCTCCACTGAGGATGATGTTCGCTATGGGTTTTTCACAGATAGCTTTTATTGTCTTGAGAAATGACCCTTCTATGCCTATTTTGCCGAGAGTTTGGATCATGAAGGGATGTTGTATCTTATCAAATGCTTTTTCTGCATCAACTGATATGACCATATGGTTTTTATCTTTCTTCCTATTAATATGGTGTATTACATTTATGGTTTTGTGTATGTTGAAACAACCTTGCATTCCTGGGATAAAGCCTACCTGATCATGATGTATAATCTTTTTTATAAGTTGTTGTATCCGATTTGCTAGTATCTTGTTGAGAATCTTCACGTCTATATTCATCAGGCATATTGGTCTATAGTTTTCCTTCATTGTCCTGTCCTTATCTGTTTTAAGGATATGGGTGATAGAGGCTTCATAGAATGAATTAGGGAGAGATTCACCCTTTTGGATCTTTAGAAATAACTTGAGCAGAATGGGGGTTAACTCTTCTTTGAAAGTTTTGTAGAATTCAGAGGTGAATCCATCAGGGCCAGGGCTTTTCTTTGTTGGGAGGTTATTTATAACTGATTTGATCTCCTGGCTTGTTATGGACCTATTCAGACTTTCTATATCCTCCTGGCTCAATCTAGGTAGATTATCCATGTCCAGGAATTTGTCCATCTCATCCAAATTATCTTTTTTCTTGGCATACAGATGTTCATAATATCCTCTAATAATGTTTTATATTTCTACTAGGTCTGTTGTTATTTTGCCTGCTTCATTGCAGATCTGATTCACCTCGTTCTTTTCTCTATTCTTCTTAATAAGTCTCACTAGTGGTGTATCAATTTTGTTTATCTTTTCAAAGAACCAGCTTTTACTTTCATTTATCTTGTGTATAGTTTGTTTATTTTCTATTTCATTTATTTCTGCTCGGATCTTTATTATTTACTTTCTCCTGGAGTTTTTGGATCTTTTTGCTGTTGCTTTTCAAATTCTGTGAGACATGATGTTAGGTGATCCATTTGCCTTCTTTTCATGCTCCTCTTATGTGCACTAATTGCTATGAACTTCCCTCTTATGACTGCCTTAGCAGTGTCCCAAAGATTATCGAAACTCGTGTCCTCATTGTCATTGGCTTCCATGAATCTTTTGATTTCAGTCTTTATTTCTTCAGTAGTTGTGGAGTCATTCAGGAGTAGGTTATTAAGTTTCCATGTTTTTGAGTATTTTTGAGGATTTCTCTTGAAATTAAAGTCAAGTTTAATTACATCATGGTTGGTGAAGATGCTGGGTATAGTTTCTATGCTTTTGAATCTGTAGAGGCTTGCTTTGTGCCCAATGATGTGGTCAATCTTCGAGAATGTTCCATGTGGTGACAAGAAAAAAGTGTATTTCGAGGTTTTGGGATGGAAAGTTCTATAGATGCCTGTTAAGTCCATTTGATTTATGATATTGTTTAGATCTTTTATCTCTTTACCTATTTTTTGTCTAGATGATCTATCCAGGGGGGTGAGTGCAGTGTTGAGGTCTCCAACAATTAGTGTGCTGCAGTCTATCTCCCTTTTTAGATCTAGCAGTCTTTCCTTCATATATTTGGGTACTCCTGTGTTAGGCGCGTAGATATTAATAAGCGTTATATCTTCTTGATCGATTGATCCTTTTACTACAATATAGTGCCCTTCTTTGTCTCTTCGAACAGTTTTTGTTTTAAAACCTACTCTGTCAGTGATTAGTATTGCGACCCCAGCTCTTTTTTGGTTCCCATTTGCATGGAAAATCTTTTTCCACCCCTTCATTTTCAGTCTATGTATATCTTTATCCATAAAGTGAGTTTCCTGTAGGCAACAGATAGAGGGTTTTTGTTTTTTAGTCCATTCAGCCAGTCTGTGTCTCTTGATTGGATAATTTTATCCATTAACAATGTTATTATCGATGTTAATGGATCTGTCCCGACGTTTAAGTTGGCCATTGTCTTAGTTGCCTTTTACTCTTTTGTTTCTGGCTGTTACTTCTTTAGTTTTCCTGGAACAGTACTTTCTTCACGGTTTCTTGGAGAGCTGGCCTGGTGCTGGCAAATTCTTTCAGGTTTTGTTTGTTTGAGCAGATTTTAATCTTTTTTTCCCATATGAAGGATAATCTTGCAGGATACAATAATCTTGGTTGAAATCGTTTCTCTCTTAACACTTTCAATACATCTTCCCCTTGTTTCCTTGCTTGCATTGTTTCCATTGAGAAGTCCGGTGTTAACCTGATGGGGTGACCTTTGTAAGTCACTTGTTGTTTCTCTCTTGCCAGTTTTAGTATCTTATCTTTATCTGTGGTCTTAGCCAGTCTGGCTATGATATGCCTTGGGGAAGATCTTCTTGGGTTGATTCTATTTGGTGTCCTTTATATTTCTTGGGTCTGAATGTTTGAGTGCCTCTCTGTGCTTGGGAAATTTTCTTCCAAGATTTCATGGAATAGGTTTTCCATGCTCTTATTAGTTTCTTCATCTTCTGGGATACCAATTATTCGGATGTTCGGACGTCTAATGGAATCTAGTAATTCTCGTATGTTATCTTCATTTTTTTTGTTATTTTTCTCTATCTTTTTGGTGGTTTTCTCTAGGTCAGAAGTTTTATCTTCTACATCAGAGATTCGACCTTAAGCATGGTCTAATCGACTTTTAATACTTTTTAGAGAGTTTTTTATTTCCTATATTACAGACTTCACCTCTAATAGTTCCGTCTTACTCTTCCTTAGCATTTCTTCCTTTCTATCGTTGAAGGACTTTCTCATCTCCTGTAGTTCATTGTCTCTGTTCCAGCTCATAGTATTTGTTCAACATAAATGTTATAAACTCTATCTTGGACATTTTGGTAACATCCTCTATTTTTTCAAGAAAAGGAAGGGAGTTACTGTGTTCCTTTGATGGAGACATATTTCCTGCCTTATTCAGGTCTGAGGTTCTTCTACTTCTAACCATTGGGAGATGTGTTCCCTTTGAAAAACCTTTTACGAGAATGTTTCTTCGAATAGGAGCAAGTGTGTTTCCTTTCTGATGTGGAATGGAGACAGCCAAAGTCTCTCTTCAATTGTGTTTAGTAATGTAATCCAAGAAAAAGTATTCTCTTCAGGAGTACAAAGAAATGTATCTCCTTCACAGGTGGTTCAGTGAAAGGGAGGATTCTAGAGAGTCTTAAAATGCTAGAATGTTTCAGAATTGTAATTCTAGACCTATCTAGACAGCCAGGGATGGTGTAGATAAAGGAAGTGAGGACTGAATAAGTGGGAAGAAAATAATACGTAGAATAAAGAAAAAGTTGTCCGCCGCACTAGTGCACGGCACACGATTTCGCCAGGGGTCGAAATATGGGAGTGTGGTGTGGTAGAACTGAGGGCGTTCCTATGTGTTAATCAGAAGAGAGAAATTTACAAATGAAAGATGAGGGTAAGGGGACAGAAAAAGAAAGGAAAAATTATAAAAGTGTACCTGGCTGAAAGAGGGGTGTCTGGCTTGGGGGTCCCAGGGCTGAAGCTACAGGGGGCAGTCCTCCCTGGAAGTTCCTGGCCCAGGGGTTGAAAGATGGGAGTGTCCATCATAATCTTCTTTATGTTACATTGGATTACATATAACTACAGTGTATTACATTGCCTTTTCTCTTTTTTTAGGCTTTTTTATTTTTTATTTTTATTTTTATTATCATCATAATCTTCTTTATATTACATTGGATTACATATGTTTTGATCTGCATTTTCTTTACGATGAGGGATGTTGAGCATTTTATCATATGCCTTTTGGCTGTTTGTATGTCATCTTTAGAGAGGGTTTTTTTCACTTCCTTTTCCCATCATTTGATATGATTGATCATATTTTTTCCAAACAGCTGCTTCAGTTCCTTGTGTGTTCTGTATATCAGTCTGATGCATAATTTACAAAAATATTTTCCAATTGCTTTTTTTTTTTTTGAAGAGGTTTGTTTTTGTCATGGGGCGTGTATGTTTGCCAGACAGAGAGTAACAGAGAAACAGAAAGCGAGGAATCACACCCCAGGAGGGATGGCCATGTCGCAATCCCTTCTCCTCCGTTCTCCTCTCGGGATCCTGGGCACACACACACACGTGACCGGCATGAGTTTTAAGCCACCAGGTCTGGGACGTGAACTGCGGTTGACTACATGAGAGTCCAGCGACATAGCCATTACACTAACTGCTGGTCCCAATATTTTCCAATTCTGAGGGCTGTTGATCCACACTAATTACTGTGTCTTTTGCCATGCAGAAACTTCTTAGTCTGATGTAATCCCTCTTGTCTATTTTGGGGATTATCACCTGTGCCTTGGGACTCTTACGTAAGAAGTCTTTCCCTACACCAATGTCTCTCAGAGTTTCCCCAGTGTTTTCTAGGAGTAGTTTTATAGTTTGAGGTCTTAGATTTAGATCCTTGGTCCACTGTGACTTAATTTTTTGTCAAAGGTGAGAGGTAGGGGTTCAGATTCATCTTTCTGCAAGTGGTAATACAGTTTTTCTAGCAACATTTGCTGAAGAGGTTTTCCTTTTCCCACTGGATTGACTGGTACCCCTTGTCAAAAATCAGTTGACTGTATGAGAATTTATTTCTGGGGACTCTATTCTGGTCTAGTGATCCACCTGTCTGTTTCTGTGCCATTATGTTGTTTTGATCACCACAGCTTTGTAGTATATTTTTGGGTCAGTGAGTGAGATGTCGCCCACTCCACTCTTCTTGTGCTGGATTGCTTTGGAAGTGCGAGGTCTTTTATTATTCCAGATGAATTTTATGATTGTCTTTTCTACATCTGTGAAGAATGTGTCTGGTATTTGATTGGCATTGCATTAAACAAGTAGATTAATTTGGGTAGAATTGCCATTTTGGTTACATTAATTCTTCCCATCCAGGAATATGGGATGTCCTTCCACTTTCTGTGTCATTTTCAATTTCTTTTTTTAGCTTCTCATAGTTTTCCTTGTGGAGGTCTTTAACTTCTTTGGTTAGATTTATCCCTAAGTATCTTATACTTTTAGTGGCTATGGTAAATGGAATAACTTTTTTCAGTTCTATCTCCATCTGCCTGTTGTTTGTATATAGAAATGCTATAGACTTCTGTATATTAATTTTGTATCCTGCAACGTTACTGTATTCATGCATTAATTTTAGAAATTTCTTCATGGAATTCATTGGGTCTTCTATGTACACAATCATGTCATCTGCAAATAGAGACAGTTTCACCTCTTCTTTTCCTATTTGGATGCCCTTTATTTTTTCCTCTTTTCTGATTGTGTTGGCTAGGACTTCCAATAATATATTGAAGAGGAGTGGAGAAAGTGGGCATCTTTGTCTTGTACCCATTTTTAGTGGGAAAGCTTTTAGCTTTTCTCCATTCAGGATGATGTTTGCAATGGGTTTTTCATAGATAGCTTTCATTGTGTTGAGAAATGACCCTTCTATGCCGATTCTGCCAAGCGTCTTGATCATGAAGGGCTGCTATATCTTATCAAATGCTTTTACTGCATCAATCGATATGACCATGTGTTTTTTTATCTTTCTTCCTGTTAATATGGTGTATTACATTTATTGTTTTGTGTATATTGAACCAACCTTGCATTCCTGGAATAAAGCCTACCTGATCATGACGTATAATCTTTTTTGTAAGTTGTTGGATACGATTTGCTAGTATCTTGTTGAGAATCTTTGCATGTATATTCATCAGAGATATTGTTCTATAGTTTTCCTTCCTTGTCCTGTCCTTATCTGTTTTAAGGATAATGGTGATAGAGGCTTCATAGAATGAACTAGGGAGACATACACCCATTTGCATCTTTAGTAATAATTTGAGAAAAAATGAGGGTTAACTCTTCTTTGAAAGTTTTATAGAATTCAAAGGTGAAGTCATAAGGACCAGGCCTTTTCTTTGTTGGAATTTTATTTATTACTGATTCAATCTCCTGGCATGTTATGGGCCTATTTAGACTTTCTATATCCTCCTTGCTCAATCTTGGTAGATTATATGTGTCCATGAAATTGTTCATCTCATCCAGATTTTCTTGTTTTTTTTTTTTGGCATATAGTTGTTCATAGTATTCTCTAATGATGTTTTGTATTTACTTTGTTGTTATATTGTCTGCTTCATTGCAGATTTAATTCATCGGGTTCCTTTCTCTCTTCTTCTTAATAAGTCTCACTAGTGGTGTATCAATTTTGTTTGTCTTTTCAAAGAACCAGCTTTTACTTTAATTTATTTTCTGTATAGTTCTCTTATTTTCTATTTTGTTTATTTCTGTTCATATCTTTTTTATTTCCTTTTTCCTAGAGTTCTTTAGATATTTTTTTTTGCTGTTGCTTCTCCAATTCTCTGAGGCATGATATTAGGTGATCCATTTGCCTTCTTTCCATCTTCCTTTTATGTGCACTAATTGCTATGAACTTCCCTCTTATGACTGCTTTAGCAATGTCCCAAAAATTATGGAAACTCATGTCCTCATTGTCATGGCTTTCATGAATCTTCTGATTTCAGTCTTTATTTCATCAGTAGTTATGGAATCATTCAGGAGTAGGTTATTTTGTTTCCATGTATTTGAGTATTTTTGAGGATTTCTCTTGAAATTAAACTTAAGTTTAATTCCATCATGGTCAGAGACGATGCTGGATATATGGATTCTATGGCTTTGAATCTATATAGGCTTGATTTCTGCCCTTTGATGTGGTCAATCTTCGAAAAGTTTCCATGTGGGGGTGAGAAAAAAGTTCATCTCATGGTTTGTGCATGGAAAGGACTATAGATGTCTGTTAAGTCCTTTAGATTTATGGTATTATTTAGATTCTTTATTTCTTTATCTATTTTTTTGTCTACATGATCTGTCCAGAGGGAAAAGTGAAGTATTGAGGTCTCCAATATTTTGTGTATTGTAGTCTATCTCTCCTTTTAGATCTAACAGTCTTTCCTCCACATATTTTGGGTGCCCTTGTGTTAGGCACATAGATATTTATAAGCATTATATCTTCTTGATCTATTGATCCTTTTACTGCAATATAGTGCCCTTTTTTTTTCTCTTAGAACAATTTTTGTTTTAAAGCCTATTTTGTCAGAAATTAGTATCAGAACCCCCACTCATTTTGGTTCCAATTTGCATGGAAAACATTTTTATAACCCTTTGCTTTCAGTCTATGTATGTATTTATCCATGAGGTGGGTTTCCTGTAGGCAACAGATAGAGGATTTCTGTTTTTTTTTTTTATTTTTATTTATTTTTTTTATCCATTCAGCCCATGTGTGTCTCTTGATTGGGGAAAATTTAATCCACTCACATTCAATTTTATTATCAGTGTTACTGGATCTGTTCCAACGTTTTAGTTGGCCATTGTTTTAGCTGCCTTTTATTCCTTTGTTTCTGTCTGTTAATTGTTTAATTTTCCCAGAACAGTACTTTCTTCAGGGTTTCTTGAAAAGCTGATCTTGTGTTGGCAAATTTTTTCAGATTTTGTTTGTCTTAGAAGAATTTAGGTTTTTTTCTCCATATAAAGGATAATCTTGCAGGATATAATAATCTTGGTTGAAATTGTTTCTCTCTTAACACTCTTATTACATCTTTCCATTCTTTTCTTGCTTGTATTGTTTCCATTGAAAGGTCCAGTGTTAGCCTGATGAGATGACCTTTGTAAGCCACTTCTAGTTTCTCTCTTGCCATGTCTTTATCTGTGATCTTGGGCAGTCTAGCTACAATGTGTCTTGGGGAAGATCTTCTGGGGTTTAGTCTATTTGAAGTCTTTTGTATTTCTTTGGTCTGGGTGCTTGAGCGCCTCTCTAGATTTGGGAAGTTTTCTTCCAGTATTTCATGGAATAGATTTGCCATGCCATTATTAGTTTCTTCACCTACTGGGATGCCAGTTATTCTAATGTTTGGGCGGTTTATGCAATCTAGTATTTTTTGTACATTATCTTCATTTTGTTTGTTTATTTGTTTGTTATTTTCTCTGTATTCTTGTTTGTTTATTTTTTTTCTAGGTCAGATGTTTTATTGTCTACATTGGAGATTTGATCTTCTGCATGGTCTAATCGACTTTTAATACTTACAAGAGAGTTTTTGATATCCTGTATTATAGACTTCATCTCTAATAGCTCCATCTGATTCTTTCTCATAGTGTTCATTTCTTCTTTCTTATCATGGAAGGACTTCCTAATCTCCTTAAGTTCGTTTTCTCTTTTCTGTTCTAACTCATAGAATTTGTTCATCATGAAGGCTGTAAATTCTTTCTCTGACATTTTGGTAACATACTCAGATTTTAGATGAGATGGAGGGGAGTTACTCTGTTCCTTTGATGGAGACATATTTCTTGGCTTATTCAGACCTAAGTCTCTGAGGCTCTTCTCCTAATTCTAGCCATTGGAAGATGTATTCACTTTTGAATACCTCTTAGGAAAATATTTCTTTGACTAGGAGCAAGTGTGTTTCCTTTTTGCTGTGAATTGATGTGTGCAGAAGTCTTCTCTTCTGTTGTTTTTAGCAATGTGGTCTCAAGAATGGTACTCTATTAAAGTGTCTGAAGAGTTCCATCGACTTATACTCAGGTGGTTCAGTACAGAGAAGGACCCCAGGGAACCTTACAATACTAGGGAATTTCATAACTGTGATTCTGGATCTGTCTAATCCCTCTGGAAGCGTGGAGGATGAGGAAGAGAGGATAATGTAAAAGGGAATAAAAGAGTATAGAGGAGATTAAAGAAAAAGTTGTGTGCCATGTGATAGCAAGGGCCTATCTGGTTTGTGGGACAATGGGGAGGAGGGTATTAACAAAACAAAAAGGAAGAGTAAAGAAAAAAGAAAAAAATAATAAAATCCTGCCTACCTTTCAAGGGGGTTGTGTCCTGGTCTTGAGAGTCTGGAAGTGGGCTAGGGGCAGTGATGTCTCTTCCTCAGTTTTCCTGGCTGGCCAGCGGCCTAGAGATGGAACTGGAGGGCTCCTGCAGAGGATGGGCCTCTCTGGTATTTCAAGGGGGTAGGGTCCTGGTCTTGGGAGCCTGGAAATGGGCTGGGGGTATTGGTGCCCCTGCTTCAGTTTCCCTGGCTGGCCAGTGGCCTAGAGAGGGAATTCAGACATATTTATTCTATACCAGTTTTTAGTGGAAAAGCTCTAAACTTTTCCCCATTCAGAATGATGTTAGCAATGGGTTTTTCATAGATAGCTTTATTGTGTTGAGGAATGACCCTTCTATATCAATTTTACTGAGAGTCTAAATCATGAAGGTATGTTGTATTTTATCAAACACTTTTTCTGCATCAATTGATATCATATGTTTTTTAACTTTCTTTCTGCTATATGGTTTTGTGTATGTTGAACCAACCTTGCATCCCTGGAATAAAACCTACCTGGTGGTGATGTATAATCATCTATTTATTTATTTATTTATTTGAGAGTTTTTTGCTGCAGGGTGTGTGCACTCACCAGAAAGACAGAGAGAGACAGAGAGACAGAAAGTGAGAAATCACCCCCCCAGGGGGGGATGGCCACCCCTCAATCCTCTTTCCTTCATTCTCCACTCGGGATCTTGGGCACACACACACACATGCCCTGCGTGAGTTTAAGCCACAGAGTCCGGGACGCAAACTGCAGTCGACTACATGGGAGTCCAGCGACACAGCCACTACACCAACTGCTGGTCCTGTTATAATCTTTTTAATATGTTGTTGGATACAACTTTCTCGTATCTTGTAGAGAATTTATGCATCCATATTCATCATTGATATTAGTCTAAAGCTTTTCTTCCATGTCAAGTCCTTGTCTATTTTAAGGATAAGAATGATTGATGGATGCTTAATAGAATGAATTTAAGTGTGTTTCATCCTTTTGGATCTTTAAAAATAACTTGAGTAGAATAGGGTTTAACTTTTATTTAAAAGTTTTGTAGAATTCAGAAGTAAACCATCAGGACCTGAGTTTTTCTTTGTTGGGAGTTTATTTATAAGTGATTCAATCTCATTGTTTGTTATGCACCTATTTCAGCCTTCTGTGTCTTCCCGACTCAGTCTTGGAAGATTATATGTGTCCAGAAATCTGTCCATCTCATCAAGGTTTTCTTGTTTGTTGGCATGTAGTCACTCATAGCATCCTCTAATGATGCTTTGTATTTTTATTACTTCGGTTGTTACATTACCTGCTTCATTATGAATTTGATTTATCTAGTTCCTTTCTCTCTTCTTAGTTAGTCTAGCTAGTAGTGTGTCAATCTTGTTTTTCTTTTTGAAGAACCAGCTTTTGCTTTCATTTACTTTCCTGTATAGTTAATTTATTTTCTATTTTATTTATTTCTGTTCAAGTCTTATTATTTCTTTAATCCTCGAATATTTTGGATTTTTTGGGTTGTTTTTCCAATTCTGCTAGGCAAGATGTTAAGTTGTCCATTTGCTAGCTTTCCATATTTTTCTTATGGCCACTAATTGTTATGAATTTCCCCTTAGGACTGCTTTTGCTGTGTCCCATATTTTATGGAAACTCATGTACTCATTATTATTTCTTTCCATGAATCTTTTGATTTTAGACTTAATTTCTTTAGTAGTTGTAAAATCATTTAGCAGTACATTTTCATATGATTGTGTATTTTCGTGCTTTTTTTTCCTGAAATTAATATCAAGTTCCATTACAAAATGGTTGGACAAATTGCTGGATATAGTTTCTATGTCTTTGAATCTGTAATGGCTTTTTTTGTGTCCTATCATGTGGTCAATCTTGCAAAAGCTTCTGTGTAGGAATAAGAAAAAGTATATTTTATGAGTTTTGGGTGGAATGTTCTATAGATGTTTGTTAAGTTCATTTGATTTATGGTATCATTTATATCCTGTATTGCTTTGCTTATTTATCTGTCTGTATAATGTGTTCAGAGGACATAGTGAGATGCTGAGATTTCCAACAATTAGTATGCTGCAGTCTAGCTCTCCTTTTAGATATAGCAGTCTTTTTTTTACATATATTTGAGTGCTCCTGAATGAGATAAACAGATATTTATAAGCACTATTTCTTCTTGATGAACTAGCCTTTTTACTGCTATATAATGCCTTTCCTTTTCTCTCCTTACAGTTTTATTTTATTTTATTTCAAGTACTTTTAAACATTCAATCACATTATTTGGCATGTAAAGTGAATATTCCAACATGTGTACATTTCTCCCCAGTACAGTTGATAATACTATTAAGTTATGTTTAACATATAACACTCCATTTATTTGTCCCATTAATGCTATGCCTCTCTATTTTTTCTTAATGTCTTTCCTTAGATTCTATTACTTTACCCACCCTATTTGCCCCCTAAATCTGGTATTGACAACCATTTACTGTGTTTCTATATCCTTTGATCATTTAGTTTCAGTCATAGAGTGCAGATAGTACATATAAAGTGGAGACAGACACTGTCTCTCCTTAATAGCTTGACATGCTTCACTCAGCAGTAAATCTTCCATATTCATCCACTTTCAGTCAAAAGTCAGGGTCTTGTTTTTTTATGACTTAGTATTCTATAGAGTATATGTGCCACACTTTTTTTTCAATCCATTCATCTGTTTGTGGGCATTATTCCATGCCTTAGCAATTGTGAATAATGCTACAATAAATATCAATTTGCAAGCCCTTTTCAGATTAATAATTCTTCTATCCTTTAGGTAGATACCAAGAAGTGGGATTGTTGGATCTTATGGAATTTCTATTTGCAGATTTTTGAGGAATCTCCAAATTGTTCTCCCCATTGACTGGACCAATTTACATTCCCATCAGCAGTGTAAGAGAGTTTCTCTTTCATCACACCCCCTGCCAGCACTTATCATTTTGTTTTTTTAATCTTAGTCATTCTGACTGGGGTTAGGTGATTTCTCATTGTTGTTTTGATCTGCATTTCCCTTGCTATGAGGGATGTTGAGCATTTTTTCATATGCCTTTTGGCTATTCATTTTTTGTCCTTAGAGAGTTTTTTTTTTCCCTAACTCAGTCTTCCATCTTTCAATAGAGTTGATAATCTTTTTTTAGAACTGGTACTTAAGTTCCTTTTGTCTTCTGGTTATTAGCAATTTATCTTACGCATAGGTTACAAAAAATATTTTTCTATTCTGAGAGCTGTCAATTTACAATAATTACTGTGCCTTTTGCCACGCAGATCTTCTAAGTTTGATGTAATTCCCCTTGTATATTTTGGGGATAATTAACTGTTGTTTAGGGGTCTTATTTTAGAAATCTTCACCTACCCAATGTCTCCGAGTTTCCCCAGTGTTTTCTAGTAGCAGTTTTATAGTCTGAAGTCTTAGGTTTAGATCTTTAATCCAACTTGAGTTGATTTTTGTCAATGGTGAGAAGTAGGGGTTCAGATTCATCTTTTTGCAGGTGAAAATCCGGTTTTTCAAGCACCATTTTCTGAAGAGGTTTTCCTTTTCTTACTGGATTGACTGGTACCCTTTGTCGAAAATCAGTTGACTGTATGTTTAGGAATATATTTCTGGGGACTCTATGCTGTTATATTGGTCCACCTGTCTGTATCTGTGTCAGTACTATGCTGTTTTGATTACTGCAGCTTTGTAGTATAATTTTGGGCCTGCAGTGAGATGCCACCCACTCCACTCTTCTTGTGCTGGATTGCTTTGGAAATATGAGGTCTTTTATGATTCCGACAAATTTTATGACTGTCTTTTCTAGATCTGTGAAGAATGTGCCTGGTACTTTGATTGGATTGCATTAAATAAGTAGATTAATTTGGGTAGAATTTCTATTTTGATTATATCAATTCTTCCAATCCAGGATCATGGGATGTTCTTCTACTTTTTTTGTGTCATTTTCTTTTTTAAAAATTTTTTAAATTTAAATTTATTTATTTACATTCATTTACTATTTATCATTATAGCATACTAAATGAGATTATCCATCCAGAATACACTGTATATTGGCTCAATCAAGCACATCAACAAATAATTTTCATTTTTTTCTGTGTATTTTGCTTTTTTTTCCCATCCTTGCTTCCCTGTCTCTTATCCTCTGCTATCTCCCTCCCTCCTCCCACACAGTCTCTGATATTCATGGTTATTTACTATGCCTTTCCACCCCACATTTTATTGATTCATTAAAATCTTAATTAATCTAAATTTTTTTAATAGCAAGCACAAGTCTGACTTTAGGCATAAACCTCAGTGAGTAGAATGAACATCCTATTAAGTAGCACCTAGCTGGGGCTATATAGCTTATTGCAGTCATCAAATAGGTATTTTTAATGCTTTTTTTAATTTCAAGAAAAATAGTTTTTGTATTTTTTTTCCTGAAACATTTTTAATTAATTAATTTATATTCATTCTTTAAGCATTGTCACAGCATAGAAAAATGTGATTTCCCATCGAGAATATACTGCATTGTGGCTTAATCATTTCTAGTTTCATATATATATAAAACCCCTATTTCTGACCCTCTGCCCTTTCCCACCCTCTTCTCACACTATCTCTGGTGTCTACAGTTGTCTTCCATTCTTTTCCCTCACATTTTATTGATCACACAATTTCTTAAGTAATCTAAATACTTTCAATAGTAAGTTCAGCTGGTAATTTCAAGAAAAGCAGTTTTAACTTTAAGTCAAAGAAATGCTAAGGAACTTTGCTTAAAACTTAAAGCCAGTAAACAGGTTAGGATTTTGTTCAAATAGTAGGTACATGAACATATCGTCAGCTCAAGACAGGACAACAATTTTTAAAACCAGACAACAAAGCCTAGAAGAAAATCAGCAATATTTAATCAAAAGTCATAAAATGCTATTTCACCAGTTCAGTCTCATGTGCTTTATCTTCTGTTGTACTTCGATCTTCCCAATTGATTTCTGGAATGTAATATTCAACTCCAGAATTGTCTCTATGATTAAGTTTGCCATTTTCTTAGTTTTTGAGCTCTTATTTCTGTGTGTCCGTATTTAATTTTCCTAATATAGCACTCCTTTGAGAACTTCTTGGAGATCTGGTCTGGTGCTGGTAAATTCTTTCAGGTTTTGTTTATCTGACAATGTTCTTGACTTTTCTTCCTATATGAAGGGTAATCTTGCTGAGTACAGTATTCTTGGTTGAAATTGCTTTTCTTTTCCCTTAACACTATGAATATATTTTCCCATTCTTTCCTTGTTTGCATTATTTCCAATGAGAGATCTACTGTTAGTCTAATGGAATATCCTTTGTAGGTAACTTGCTATTTTTCACTTGCCAATCTTAGTATCTTGTCTTTGTTGTTTTGGTCAATCTGGCTATAATGTGTCCTGGAGAAGATCTTTGGTTGATTCTATTTGGTGTTCTTTGTATTTCTTGGCACTGTAACTTTGAGTGCCTGTCTAGGTTTAGAAAGTTTTCTTGTAGGATTTTATGGCCTAGATTATCAATGCCCTTATGAGTCTCTTCACCTTATGGGATGACAATTATCTGGATTTTGAATGCTTAATGGTATTTAGTATTTCTTGTATATTATTCTCATTTTTGGGGGCTATTTACTCAGACTTCGTGGGGAATTTTTCTAGGTCAGCAATTTTCTCTTCTATAGCTGAGATTCTATTTTCTGTATGATCTAGTCTGCTTTTAAATATTTAGAAGGGAGATTTTGAATTCCTGTATTATAGCTTTCATCTCTAACAGGCAAATTTGATTCTTTTTTAATGTGTGTAATTCCTCTTTTAGATCTTGCAAGAATTTCCTCACTTCCTGGAACTCGTCATCTCCTTTCTCCTTTCTCTTCTGCTGTTCATTGTCTCTTTTCTCTTCCATCTTTATTAGCTTCACCATTATGAATATTCTAAATTCCTTATCTAACATTTCCAAGATTTCCATTGAACTGTCTGTGGATGAAGAAGAGCTATTCTTTTCCTTTCGAGGAGAGGTATTTTCTTGCACTCCCATATTTCTTGTGACCCTGCAATGATTTCTAGTCATCTAATGTATGGTGTGTTTCTTCCTAAACTTGAAGTTCAATCTGAGCGTTCAGGAACGTTCAGAAAGACGTGATCTGGAATCTCTTTACCATTCCATTTTGATCTCTTTGCACAGCAGATTCAGTAGATATTAAGGAATATGTTAATCCTAATAATATTTGGATGTTTGGCTATATTTCTCTTAGATATAGAAACACAGCAAATGGAAATTGAAGAGCAGAGAGTTGAGATTAAATAAAAAGAAAAAGAAACACAGAGAGAAAAACAACAACAAATAATGGAAAAAAAGAAGAAAAAATTTAAAAAATTTAAAAAAAGCAAAAAATAGAAAATTGCATGGTGTGCTTGCACACAATGAGAAATCACTACTTCTTAGGTGCCATGAAGGTGTCTTCTTCTGAAGGCCTGTCCCCTTGCCTCTCCTGGATAGGAGGGGGACACAGGATTATTAACAAGATAAAGGTAAAAGAGGGGCTGAAAAATTAGAAAATATTTTACCTTAACAATTTACAGAATACAAAGAGGAAAAAGAGGAAAAATTACAAAAATGTGAGAAGACAGAGACAGAGAGACAGAGATTGCACAGAGACAGAAGGCTCGAGGGGCTTCCTACCACTTGAATTTGTGGGCTAGAGGCTGAATTATCAGTAGAAAAATCTTTATTTCTCTTTTTCCTGGAAATCACTAGTTCTCAGGAGCCATGAAGTTGTCTTCTTTGAAGGCCTGCCTCTTCCCTCTCCTAGGTGGGAGGGAGAGAGGGAATTATTAGCAAGATAAAGTTAAGGAGGAGCTGAAAGCTGAGAAAATAATTTACCTTAAAAGCTCTTTTTTTTTTTGAGATGTTTTTGCTATAGGACGTGTGTGCTCACCAGAAAGACAGAGAGATAGAAAGTGAGAAATCACCCCCCCAGGGGGGATGGCCACGCTGCATCCCTTCTCCTTTATTCTCCATGCCACAATCTCTTCTCCTCCATTCTCCTCTTGGACATGCACGCATACGTGCCCAGCATGAGTTTAAGCCACCGGGTCCGGGACTCGAACCGTGGTCAACTACATAGGATTCCAGCAACATAGCCATTTTGCCAACTGCTGTTCTCACCTTAAAAACTCTTAAAGAGGAAAAATTACAAAAATATGAGAAGACAAAGACCGAGATAGAGACAAAGACAGAGACAGAGAGAAGGCTTTGGGAGCTTCCTACCATTTGAGTTTGTGGGCTGGAGGCTGAATTATCAGTAGAAAATCTTCATTTCTCTTTTTTTCCCCTGAAATATTTAGTTCTCAGGAGCCATGAAGGTGTCCTCTGCTGAAGGCTTTCCCCTTGCCTCTCCATTCGAATTTGTGGGCTGCAGGCTGAATTATTAGCAGAAAATCTTCATTTCTCTTTTTTTCCCTAAAATCACTAGTTCTCAAGAGTCATGAAGGTTTCTTCTTCTCTTTTGTGTCATTTTCAATTGCTTTTTTTAGCTTCTCATAGTTTTTCTTGTGGAAGACTTTATCGTCTTTGATTAGACTTATTCCTAAGTATCATATCTTTTGTGGCTATGGTAAATGAAATAGCTTTTTTCAGTTCTAAGTCAAACCGCCTGTTGTTTGTATATAAAAATACAATAGATTTCTGTATGTTGATTTTGTATCCTGCAACTTTACTTTATTCTTGTATTACTTCCATGAATTTTTTCATGGATACAATTGAGTCTTCTATGTATACAATCATGTCATCTGCAAATAGAGAGAGTTTCACCTCTTCTTTTTCTATTTGAATGCCATTTATTTTATTCTCTTCTCTGATTGCTTTGGCAAGGACTTCCAGTACTATATTTAAAAGTTGAGAAAGTTGGCATCTTTGTCTTGTACTGGTTTTTAGTGGGAAAGCTTTCAGCTTTTCTCCATTCAGGATGACGTTTGCTGTGGGTTTTTCATAAGTAGCTTTTACTGTGCTGAGAAATGACCTTAATATGCCAATTTTGCTGAGTCTTGATCATGAAGGTTGTATCAATTGATATGATCAATTGATCCGATCATATGTTTATTATCTTTTTATTAATGTGGTGTATTACATTTCTGGTTTTGCCTATGTTGAACCAACCTTGTATTCCTGGAATAAAGCCTACCTGATCATGATGTATAATCCTTTTTTATAAGTTGTTGGATACAATTTGCTTGTATCTTGTTGAGAATCTTTGCATCTATATTCATCCAAGATATTGGTCTATAGATTTCCTTCCTTGTCCTGTCCTTACCTGTTTTAAGGATAAGAGTGATGGAGGTTCCGTAGAACAAATTAAGGAGATATTCACTCTTTTGTATCTTTAGAAATAACTTGATCAGTATGGGGGTTTTCTGTTTTTTGAAAGTTTTGTAGAATTCAGAGATGAAGCCATCAGAACCAGGGCTTTTCTTTTTTGGGAAGTTATTTATTTATTTATTTATTTTTATTCTTTTTTTTTTTTGGAGAGGTTTTTGCTATAGGGCGCGTGCTCTCGCCAGACAGACAGAGAGACAGAGACAGAAAGCGAGAAATCACCCCCCAGGGGGGATGGTCACGCCGCAATCCCCTCTCCTCCATTCTCCTCTCGGGATCTTGGGCACGCATGCACACACGCCTGGCGTGAGTTTTACGCCACTGGGTTCGGGACGTGAACCGCGATTGACTACGTGGGAGTCCAGCTACATAGCCATTACGCTAACTGCTGGTCCCGGGAAGTTATTTATTATGGATTGAATCTCCTGGCTTATTATGGGCCTATTCAGACCTTCTATATCCTCCTGGCTCAATCTTGGTAGATTATATGTGTCTAGGAATTTGTCCATCTCATCCAGTTTTCTTGTTTCGTGGCATATAGTCATTCATATTATTCTCTAATGATGTTTTGTATTTCTAGTATGTGTGTTGTTATATTGCCTGCTTCATTGCAGATTTGATTTACCTGGTTCCTTTCTTTCTTCTTCTTAATAAGTCTTGCTTGAGGTGTACTGATTTTGTTTATCTTTTCAAAGAACCAGCTTTTATTTTAATTTATTTTCTGTATAGTCTGTTTATTTTTTATTTCATTTATTTCTGCTCGTATCTTTATTATTTCCTTTTTCCTGGAGTTTTTAAAATTATTTTGCTGTTGCTTTTCCAATTCCTTGAGGCACAATGTTAGGTGGTCCATTTGCCTTCTTTCCATCTTTTTCTTATTTGCAATAATTGGTATGAACTCCCCTCTTATGATTGCTTTTGCAGTGTCTAAAGATTATGGAAACTCATGTCCTCATTGTCATTGACTTTCATAAATCTTTTTCAGTCTTATTTTTTTCAGTATTTGTGAATTCATTTGGATGTAGGTTATTTAGTTTCTATGTATTATTGTATTTTTTAGGATTTCCCTTGAAATTAAAATCAAGTCTAATTCCATCATGTTCAGAAAAGATGCTGGATATAGTTTCTATGCCTTTAAAACTGCAGATGCTTGACTTGTGCCCTATCATGTGGTCAATCTTTGAAAAAGTTCCATGTGGGGGTTAGAAAAAATGTATCTCATGCTTTTTGGGTGGAAAGTTCTATAGATGTTTGTTAAGTATGTTTGATTTAAGGTATCATTTAGATCCTTTATTTCTTTACCTATTTATTGTCTAGATGATCTGTCTAGAAGGGATAGTGGGGTGTTGAGGTCTCCAACAATTAATGTGTTGCAATCTGTCTCTCCTTTCAGATCTAACAGTTTTTCCTTCACGTATTTTGGTGCTCTCATGTTTGGTGAGTAGATATTCATAAGCATTATATTTTCTTAGTTGATTGACCCTTTTACTACAATATAGTGTCCTTCTTTGTCTCTTCGCACAGTTTTTGTTTTAAAACCTATATTGTCAGAAATTAGAATTCCTACTTCAGCTCTTTTTTGGTTATTTGCATGGAAAATCTTTTCACAACACTTCACTTTTATTCTATGTATGTCTTCATCTTTCAGGTGGGTTTCCTGAAGGAACATATAGAGGTTTGCTTTTTTTTTTCCATTCAATCAGTCTGTGTCTCTTGATTGGAGATATTAACACATTAACATTTAATGTTATTACCAATATTTCCAAACTTGTCCCGACGTTTAAGTTGGCCTTTTATTTCTTTATTTCTGTCTTTTCATTGTTTAGTTTTCCTGGAACATTAATCTCTTCAGGGTTTCTTGAAGAATTAGTCTTGGGACTGGCAGGTGGCCTGGTGGCTAAGGCGCTGGACACTCCCACATGGCTGACCACGGTTCAAGTCCTGAATCTGGCGGCTTGCTTTCAAACTTTCTCTCTCTCTCTCTCTCTCTCTCTGGTCAAATTAAAATAAATGAATGAATAAAATTAAATAAAATAATTAAAAAAAAAGAATTAGTCTAGTTGGCAAATTCTTTCAGGTTTTGTTTGTCTGAAATATTTTAATATTTTTTTCCCTTATGAAGGATAATCTTAGTGGATATAATAATCTTGGTGAAATTGTTTCTCTCTTAACACTTTCAATACGTCTTGCCATTATTTCCTTGCTTGCTTTGTTTTCATTGAGAAGTCCGGTGTTACCCTGATGGGATGACCTTTGTAAATCACTTTTCGTTTCTCTCATGCCAGTTTTAGTATCTTGTCTTTATTTTTGGTCTTTGCCAGTCTGGCTAAGATGTGCCTTAGGGAAGATCTTGGGTTTATTTATTTATTTATTTATTCATTTATTTTCTGTATTTCTTGTTTTGGATGTTTGTGTGCCTCTTGAGACTTGGGAAATTTTCTTCCAGGATTTCATGGAATAGATTTTCCACACTCTTACTAGTTTCTTCACTTTCTGGGATGCCAATTATTTGAATGTTTGAACGTTTAATGGAATATAGTATTTCTCCTATATTATTTGCATGTTTTTCTTTTATTTTCTCTATATTTTTGGCGATTTTTGCTTCTAGATCAGAGGCTTTATCTTCTATGTTGTTGATTCGATCTTCAGCATGATCTAATTGACTCTTAACAGTTTTTAGTTTTTTTTTATTTTCTCTATTACAAACTTCATCTCTAATAGCTCTATATGATTATTTTAGAGTGTCCATATCTTCTTTCATATCATGAAAGTGCTTCTTAATGTCCTGTAGTTCATTGTCTTTTTTCTGTTCCAACTCATAGAATTTTGTCACCATAAATGTTCTAAATTCTTTCTCTGACATTTTGGTAACTTCCTGTGTTTTTTCAAGAGATGGTGGTGAGTTACTGTGTTCTTTTGATGGAAACTTATTTTCTGGTTTATTCAGACCTGAGACTTTTCTTCTACTTCTAGCCATTGGGAGATATATTCACTTTTGGATAACTCTTGTGTTCCCTTAGGAGAACATTTCTTCAACCATGAGCGAGTTTGTTTCCGTTTTGCTGTGGGCTGTTGTGCGTTGAAGCCTCTCTTCTGTTGTGTTCAGCAATGTGGTCTCAAGAGGAGTTTTCTATTCAGTTTTCTGAACAGCAGTGTCTCCTTTTTCACAGGTGGTTCAGTAAAAAAGAGGATCCAAGGGAGCCTCACAGTACTAGGGTATTTCAGAACTGTTATTCTAGACCTATCTTGTCCCTCTGGCAAAGTGGAGGATGAAGCGATGATGAAATAAGAGAAGAGAAAAGAGTATGAAGGAGAATAAAGAAAGAAAGAGGGAGGGTCCTGGGGTTGGGAGAGCTGGAGGTGGGGCAGGGGGCAGTGGTACCCCTGCCTCAACATTCCTTTTTTGCTAGGGTCCTGGAGATGGAACTGGAGCTCTGCTGTAGAGCAGAGGCCAGACTTTCTAGAGGGGAGGGACCTGGGCTTGGAAGAGCTGCAGCTGGGGTAGGGGGCAATGGTGCCCCTGCCTCAACTTCCCTTGCTGGCCAGGGGCCTGGAGATGGAGCTCTCTCCCTACAGTTTTTGCCTTAAAGCCTATTTTGTCTGAGATCAGTATCACAACTCCTGTTTTTTTTTGGTTTCCCTTTGCATGGGATATCTTTTTCCAGCCCTTCACTTTTAGTCTATGTATGTCTTTATCCATAAGATGCGTTTCTTGTAGACAACAGATAGAGGGTTTCTTTTTTCTTTTTTTCTCTATTCAGCCAATCTGTGTCTCTTGATTAGAGAATTTAAGCTATTGACATTCAATATTATTATTGATATTTCTGGACTTGGCCTACCATTTACTTGGTAATTTTCTTTGTTGCTTTCCCCCACCCCCCCTTGTTTTTGACTGTTTCTTTTTTAGTTTTCCTGGTATAGCGCTCTCTTCAGAATTTCCTGAAGAGCTGGTGTGGCATTGATAAATTATTTCAGGTTTTGTTTTTCTGAAAATGTTTTCATCTTTTCTTCCCATATGATGGATAATCTTGCTGGATTTAGTATTCTTTGTTAAAATTCTTTTTTATTTAACACCTTGAATATATTTTCCCACTCTTTCCTTGATAGCATTGTTTCCAATGAGAGGTCCAATGTTAGTCTGATGGGATAACCTTTGTAAGTAACCTGATGTTTCTCTCATGCCAATTTTGGTATCTTGTCTTTCTGTGGATTTGGTCAGTCTGGCTATAATGTACCTTGGAGAAGATCTTCTTGAGTTGATTCTATTAGTGGTTCTTTGTCTTTCTTGGGTCT
The DNA here is from genome assembly GCA_026018925.1 of Tupaia tana. NCBI lineage: Eukaryota > Metazoa > Chordata > Mammalia > Scandentia > Tupaiidae > Tupaia > Tupaia tana. The sequence goes on from JAKSZU010000003.1 coordinate 126,167,479, forward strand.
GGATATTTTAATGCTTTTCTAGGTTTGGAAAGTTTTCTTCCAGGAATTCATGGAATAGAATTGATTAAGTGCCCTTATCAGTTTCTTCACCTTCTGGAATACCTATTATATGGATGTTTGGGCACTTAATGGTGTCTAATATTTTTTGTATATTATGTTTGTGTTTTATTTTTCTCTGTCTTTTTTGTAATTCTTTTTACAAAGTAAATTTATATTTATTAACTATAAGTTTTTTCTTTTTCTTTTTTATATTTAAATTTATTTATTTACATTCATTCACTATACATCATTACAGCACACAGATGAGATTTCCCATTCAGAATACACTGTATATTGGCTCAATCAAGCACATCAACATACGTGTTATCATCAAAAAATAATTTTACATTTCTTGTTTCCTATATATTTTGCTTTTTTTTTTTTTGCCATCCTTGATTCCCTCTCTCTCATCCTCTGCCGTGTCCCATCCTCCTCCCACACTGTCCTTGGCATCCATGGTTGCTTTTTACACCTTCCCCCTCATTTTATTTATTTGCTAATGGACTTAATTAATCTAAATATTTCTAATATCAAGCACAGCTGATATATACATATCCATGAAAACAAGTCTGACGTTAGGCATAAACCTCACTGAGTAGAATGAACATACTATAAAGTAGCACCTATCTGGGGCTATATTTTTTTCTAGGTCAGAGGCTTTGTCTTCAACATATCAGATTCGATCTTCTGCATGGTTTAATCTGCTTTTGATACTTTTGAGTGAGGTTTTGATTTCCTATATTACATCATCTCTAACAGCTTTGCTTTAATCTTTTTTAATGGCATGTATTTCTTCCTTGGAATCATGAAAAAACTTCCTCACCTCCTGGCACTCATTGTCTCTTTTCTTTTGCCTCTTTTGGAAATCATTGTTGCCCATCTCTTGTATCTCATTTAGTTTTGTCACCATGAATATTCTGAATTCTTTATCAGACATTCTACAAGTTCTATTGTACTATCTGTGGGTGATGAATGGTTGTTCTTTTCCCCTAAGGGATATTTTCTTGGTTTCTTACATTTCTTATACCTCTGTGGTGATTTATGGTTATCTGATGGATTATTATGCTTCTTCTTAATTTCTTGGGGTTAATTCTAAGCATTCAGAGGAGTGTGGGAAGAGTTGACCTGCAATTTCTCTGCAGTTTTGTTTTCCTAATGCTCACCAAGCAATCTGCACTTTTGACCTTGTTACTGGATGTTAGAAAGATATCACAGTTTCTAGGGAATAGGTTCACCTGGGCTGACCTGTGGGGTTTCACCTGAGAGTTCAGAGACATGTGGGAGGAGATGAGCAGGCACTCTGCAGTTCTGTACTTCTCCCTGATGCTCACTCTGCAGTCTTTCTTCTATGAATTTCAGTCATTTGATGGTGTATTTTCTTTAGGCTAATTGCTTAGAGTTTTTTGCAGCTGTAAGTTCATGTGCTTCCCTTTACTGTAATGTATTTCTTTCTTTTTTTTTTTTTTTTTGGAGAATTTTTTTTTTTTTTTTTTTGCTATAGGGCGTGTGTGCTCGCCAGACAGACAGAGAGAGACAGAGAGATAGAAAGCAAGAAATCACCCCCCAGGGGGATGGCCACGCTGCAATCCCTTCTCCTCCATTCTCCTCTCGGGATCTTGGGCACACACGCACACGCACCCGGTGTGAGTTTAAGCCACCGGGTCCGGGACATGAACCGCGGTTGACTACATGGGAGTCCAGCGACATAGCAATTACGCTAACTGCTGGTCCCTGTAATGTATTTCTGAGATGATTTCTCTCCCTTACTGTGTTTTGCAACTTGGTATCCACAGAAAGAGGTTTGGAGTTCAGATTTATAAAGAGGTGTTTCTTCCTTCAGGCAGCAGGTTCATTAAGGGTTGAGGATTCCTATGATCCTAAAGTATTCAGATTCTTGGCTATTGTGCACCTAAGCCTGTCTAGACCCTCAGGGTGTGGAGGATAAACAGCAGAGTGAAAAAATAAGGTTAAAAAAAAGAAAAAAGAAATGGAAAAAAAAAAAAGGAAGAAAAGACCAAAACAACTGGGGAAAAAAAAAAGGGAAAAAATCCTTTAAAAAATCAAAACATGAAAACTGTGCTGTGCTGTGGGCAAGCACACTGCATAAACATAGCAGGACACACCTTAGATTTAAATGGCTTCTGGAATTAGCAAGAGAAAGAACAGTTCAGAGTGAGAAGTGTTTTAAAAATCAAAAAAAGGAAAAATTTAAAGAGAGAGACAGAGACAGAGACAGAGAGAAGACAGAGGTTGCCTTACCTGGCTGAGCATTTCTGGGATCTGGAAGATGATGTTTAGAGCAGAGATTCAGTCACTTTGGTCACTTTCTTGATATCTGCTATACCAACACCCATGACCCCCCGATGCTGGCTTATTTCATTATCAGAGAGAAAAATAATTTTCTATGAGGACTATATAACTCAAGTTTTTGCATTTGTTTTTGTTGTAGTGGTAAAGTGTCCTGCTAGCATACTATTTTGTTACATCGCAGTTTTTAAACCCTTAGGATATTCAGTGATCATAATCAAAGCTTTGTACAGCTAGTTAGCAACCTCATGTTGGGTTAGTAGTATTCTCAACTCAGTGGTGCACACAGTATTCACATTCTGCCTGTTCTTCTGTGTCAGCAACCAGATTATTTCTTTTTTGACATCCCCCTTTTACTGATCTTGTCTTGTAGGGACATTTCCATCAGTGAGTTGGTGTTACTCTTTACTGGGGTCTTTACTAGATGTGCTCCATTCATAGCTCTGTATTATTATTATTTTTTCTTTTTTTGGGGGAGAGGTTTTTGCTATAGGGCGCGTGCGCTTGCCAGACAGACAGAGACAGACAGAGAGACAGAAAGCGAGAAATCACCCCCCAGAGGGGATGGCCACGCCGCAATCCCTTCTCCTCCATTCTCCTCTCGGGATCTTGGGCACGCACGCACACGCGCCCGGCATGAGTTTTAAGCCACCAGGTCCGGGACGCGAACCGCAGTCGACTACGTGGGAGTCCAGCGACATAGCCATTGCGCTAACTGCTGGTCTCCATAGCTCTGTATTATTTTTATCATCTTGAGAATCATATACTTTTTATCATACTTTTTTTTTTCTATTAGAGATGACCAAATAATGTTTGTGTTGTTTTGTCTTAATTTAGTTCCCATAAAGTGATTAGTTCATTTCCATTTTGAACAGAACTGTAAAAACATGCCAAATTCCACATTATACCCTGAGGAAGATGGACTTCAACAGAAGTGTGCAAATCATGGTGATATGACTTCCTTCAGTTTTAAGGATCTTTTAAGTTTTCACTAGTTGCTTAGAGCAAATTTAACTTATCTTCTTTTGGAAAAGTTCATGTCATACTCTCTACTCTCTGTTTATTACTTATATCTTTAAATGTGTGACATATATCGTATGTTCTTTGGGGCATCTTTTACAAATAACTCTATGTGTTGTGATGCTTCTGTGCCTTTTATCTTAGAATACTTTTTTTTTATTAAAAACAAACAAACAAAACAACCCATACACTGTAAAATACAAAAGGAGGAGCCAGGAGGTGGCTGTAGGTTAAGTCAGCTGGATCACACACTGCTAATTCTCCACTGAGTCCCAGACCCAACTGCTTGAAAAATCACACAGGGCATGTGTGTGTGCCCAAAGTCCTGAGAGCATAATAGAGGAGAAAGGATGGGACCAGCAGTTAGCGTAATGGCTATGTCACTGGACTCCCATGTAGCCAACCTCAGTTCGAGTCCTGGACCCGGTGGCTTAAACTCATGCCGGGCGCTAGTGCTTATGTGCCCAAGATCCTGAGAGGAGAATGGAGGAGAAGGGATTGCAGCGTGGCCATACCCCCTGTGGGGTGATTTCTCGCTTTCTGTCTCTCTCTGTCTTTCTGGCAAGTGCATGAGCCCTATAGCAAAAACCTCTCCAAAAAAAAAAAAAAAAAAAAAAGAGAAGGGATTGTGGAATAATCATCCACCCAGGGGGTGATTTCTTTTTCTCTTTCTCCCTTGTTCAGTAGCTCTCTGACTCTGGTGAGCACAAACACCTTATAACAAACAAAACAAAACAAAAACCAGAAGGTAAAAAATCTTAATTTTCTTAAATATATAAAATATTCAGTTTATATATTATTTAAATTTAGAACTGTGATTACAACATACATTTAAAAGAAATACAAGTACAAGAGTTTTTACTTTTATATCATTTTCAGATAAAAAATATAGTGAAGCTAAGTAGAAGAATAGTAGGGGTGAAATATAAAACAAATAAAATTTTAAAAAAGGGGGGAGGACAGAAGGAAGCAAGAAAAATAAAGGGCAGACAAAAGGTCCTGGAGTAATAAGAGACCTATGGTCAGTGAAAGTAAAAAACAAAGACAAAAAGGAAAGAAAAGGCAAGAAAGGAAGAAAGAAAGAAGGAAGGAAAGAAAGAAAGAAAAGAAAGAAAGAAAGGAGAAAGAAAAAGAAAGAAAGAGAAAGAAAGAAAGAGAAAGGAAAAGAAGAAAGAAAGAAAGAAAGAAGAAAGAAAGAAAGAAAGAAAGAAAGAAAGAAAGAAAGAAAGAAGAAAGAAAGAAAGAAAGAAAGAAAGAAAGAAAGAAAGAAAGAAAAGAAAAGAAAGAAAGAAAGAAAGAAAGAAAGAAAGAAAGAAAGAAAGAAAGAAAGAAGAAAGAAAAAGAAAGGAAGAAAGAACTCATTTTGACATTAGTGGTTGGTGGGCCTTTTATCAGGTGATATAGTGGGTGTGGATATTTTATGGTTCCTTGGTAGACTGGACTACCTCTCTGACTTTTGTTAGCAGGGCTGACACTTGATGAGAATCTGTTTCAGGGTCTGCAGACAGTGGGTGGGGCTATTACTAGGTGCATGGATGAGTGTATCTTCCTTTGGATCCTTAGGAGGGCTCTCACTGGGTCACTGAGTAGATACCTGAGAAGGTAAAACTAGTCTCATACTTCAGCTGAAATGGGTTGAACTAAGGGATGCTTCAAGCCCTCAATTGACACAGAGATCTGAAGATCTGTCTCCGTGGTCATAGGTGGGTATATCTCTTAGTAGATCCTTGAATAGGTAAGGATGCTCTCAACCACAGCTGGGCTTCTTTTTCTTTTTATTAAATTTTATTTATTTCTCTTTTCTATAAGCAAGAGAGATAGAGGAGACACACCAACAGGGTCTTCACCCTGCAATTCATCCTCAACTTCAACCTGTTCTGTATCATGGGTATGCAATTCCCAGTGTATTTAGGGAGATCTTCAAACATAAACCCAGAATCTTGCCATCTGGAGCAGCCTTATATGCTGTTACTACTATGCCACCTTCTGATCCACAAGAGGACCTAAAAGTTGGGCTTTTTATAGTACTTCCCCACTGTGCATGGTTTACTTGTCAGTCAGATATTTGGACAGAGGCATCTGAAGAATATGTGGTTTCTTTGTTTTTAAGATTTTTGCCAGAGGGCACATGTGCTTGCCAGAGAGTCAGAGAGAGGAAAAAGTGAGAAATAACCCCTCAGAGGGGATGGTCATGCTGCAAGCCCTTCTCCTCCATTCTCCTCCTGGAATTTAGGGGACTCATGCAGACTTGTCCAGCATAATTTTTAGGCCACCAGGTCTAACTTGAACCGTGATTAGCCATTTGGGAGTCTAGTATCTTAACCACCACTCCACCTGCTAGCGAATCTTCCTTGGAATTTTTATTTTCCAGATTTCTCACTTGATTTCTTTTGCTGTTGTCTCAAACTCTATCTTTTGATTTTCCAAGCCAGAAGTCTGGGTTTAATTTTAGGGGTTTTAGTCAGTTATCTGGTGTCAACTGTGGTCTTCTCTTGTTAGAAGCCATAAAAACTAGAAAATAACTTAATTACCTTTATCTTTTTCTCCGTCTTTGAATCCATTCCTAGTTCTTGTTGTTTTTGATTATTCTTTAGAATGTACCATTTTTGTTATTTGATTTTGTATTTTATCCCTCTGGGGGAAGGTCAGTCTAGAAGGAGCTTACATGGCCATATTAGCAACATTCTAATGGATTTTGAAGAATAATGGACTAATTGTTGAAAGCTAAATTGTCTAAAACACAGTTTCCTTGGGGCCAGCAGATGGCATAGTGTTTATGTTGCTGGATTCCCACATGACCAACTGTGGTTTGAGTCCTGGACCTGGTGGCTTCAAATTCACCCCAGGTGCTTTGAATTTCTTAATCTATTTGCACATTTTTTTTGTTTTGTTGTTTGTTTTTGGTTTGTTTCAGGACATGCTGTCTGTGTGACCAAACATAGGGTTATATTGTGATTAAGTGCCTGAATATGTACTGTTTAATACTGTTTAATGGAGATGGTGGTGTATAACAAAGAGAGAGGAGATAAAGGGAAAAGGGAAGTGAAGGAGAGATAAAAGTAAAATAATCTTTTACTACATGTCAAATCAGTACTTATAAAAGTTGCAGATTCTAATTCCAGTGCTTGATAATATGTTAGGTTGTATTTAGCATTACATATTACATAATTTGAAATAGCTTATTTTTTCAGTGAAAGAGAGATAGTGCTATTACTGAAGAGAAAAAGAAAAGGCATTTCAAAATTATAGCATTAAGTGTTTACTTATATCGCTTCATATGAACACATCCCAAATCCTTGACTGCGTACATCAGTTATAGTGTTTTTTAAGGTACGTGTAATATTACTGAAATTAATCCTCTTTCCACAACTACTGGCAGTTCCAATTAGAACATTTCTTCTAAATCTTTAGAACACAGTTTCTACCCTCTGCACTGATTCACCAATTACATAATTACTTAAAATTTTAAATTAAATTTGCTTTTAGATGGATGCACTCACCAGAGAGAGAAAGAGAGGGAAAGAAAGAAAGCAAACCACCAGGTTCATACTCAAACCACAGTTTAACATGTGGGAATCCAACTCCTTAAACACCATACCACCTATTGGCTTTCATAATTACTTAAATTTTAAATACTTCTTACCAATGCTAATTAACCATTAGCAATCATTGGTGTCATTGAGAGTAAGTCATGTAAAACATGATTTGTCGAAATCACTGTCCCATATATGGCTAAAAATAACTTAAGCAATCTACAAATATAAACTATTCATTTTCTATGTTGCCATGCTATCTGATAAAAGTGGAGAAATTCTTTCTAAGTTTATCATAACATCCAGGATAATGTTGTGGATAGATTGTAGATTGGAGGACTTAAAAAAGAGGACTGGTTCAACCTCTGTAGTGCAATCAACAGCATAGTAGACTGCCCACATACTGACCATGGTTTGAGTCATCAGCCAAGCCAGCCTGGAAATATGCCTGGTACACGTGCCCAAGATCCTGGTGGGCTGTAGGACTAGAGAGAGTGTCACAGCATAACTGAGTCTCATGGAAGTTGCTTTTCTCTCTTGTTCTTTCTCTTTCTCTCTCAAGTACACTCACATGTGCACTATGGTAAATGGAAAAAAAAAAAGACAAATTTGATTGCATGAGGGTAGCTTTCATAGTTGACAAACTTCAGACAATCCAGTAGTTAATCCAGTAAATACATGAAGAACACCTTAAATGTGCTAGCAAGTGTTTTAGATGTGAGGGTATAAAATCAAATAAAACAAACAATATTTTTCTTCTTTTCTAGAAGTTATGTTTAAGGTGAAGGTGTGTAATAAAATCCAATATTTCAGGTTAAGAGTAAAGCTGCTGATAACAAAGCAGGAAAGGATGAATGTGTCTGCATGTAATTTAACACAGGGCAATCAGAGAAATCTACATTTTGGACAAAGACAAAAAATATGTGGAAATTAGCCACATGCGTGTACCAAATGTAAGTGTTCTTACCAACTGGAGAGCTGCCATACACGTTGAGATAGGCGTGTAATTAGTGAGTTCTAGGACCAGCATTAAGGTCAATTTGACTGGCCAGTCAGGGACAGAAGAGAAGTAGATCCAGAAAGCAAAATATGGTCAGATCATACAGGATCTTGTAGATCATTTTACTGATTTTTGAATTTAATTCTGAATAAAATGGGGGACAGTGAGAAAGCTTAGAGCATTAGATTTACAGTTAACAGAATAATCCAGGATTTTTTAAAAACTATATTAGTTACACAATAAATCTCTTTAACAAATTCTTCCTCTCTGTCATTTTATATCATTTGACCAACATCTCCCCAACTCCTCATGCAATTGCCTCACTCACTGTCCCAGAGTGAGTGACCACAATTCTCTCTACTGTATGAGATAAAATATTTTAGATTTCACAAATGAGAGCCAATGAAAAATGCCAAGAAAATGGATGTTAAATGGTTTCACCACAAAATGATAACTGTGAGGTAACGCATGTTATTCTAACTAGCTAAATTTAACCTTTTCACTATGTATGTATACTCAAAAGGTTATGTTGTAGAAGATAAATACATGAATTGAGCCTGCCAATTTAAATAAATAAATGAATAAATACATAAATTTGAATAAGAATAAATAGTGTTAGTTGGGTAAGAGTGAAAATAAGATTATTTCAATATTCCAAATGAATGATGACAGTGGCTACACAACAGAGTAGGATAAGAGATACTAAAAAATGGCTAGAATCTGCATTTATTTTGAAGCTAGAGCAAATAGATTTGTCAATGGAAGAGAATTGGAGACTGTGAGTAGAGTCAGGCACAATTTGTGATTTTTTGCTTGATCACTTGAGAAACTGAAGTTACGATTTACTAGACAGAGAATATATGATGACATTTGTGCAATGTTTAGTAATTATTTTGGAATTGTATTAGTATTTTGGCTCTTTTTGATACTTCTGAGGCTTCCACTGGTCTCTGCTGGTACTGTTTGACTTGGTTAAAGAAGTTTCCTTAAGCTAAGACTTCTGGTGTCTTTGTAATGTGGAGAGAAATCTCCAAACTATAGGGGCAAAGAGGCTTTGCTGCCTAAGCACTTGTGGTAGGATTATTTTATCTGTGGGGGACATAGATTTTTTTACTGATGGATGATTGTTGAAGTGGGGTACTTCCCACTGATGTTTTCTTCACCTTCTTCCCACCTGTGGGTAAGAGAGGGGAATCTCAGGCTTGCAGGGTAAGTTGCTTATTTTAATAGTTTCATGGATGCCACCTGACTGCCCTTGTTTCTTTTGGGGGTAGAAGGATAATGTCAGGCAGTGAGGAGAAGGGAACTAAGTGTAATGTTTACCTGTGTTAGTGGTATTCTCCAGTGGATCTCCTTTTCCCTTGGTTCTCTGTGCTGAATAGGAGTCAGGAGCAAACCCACCAGAGTAAGAGGATGGAAAATGCTGGGTGCAGGTCATCTTCTTTAGCTGGATGTAGAGGACAGCCTTGCTACTGAGTTATTCCTATGGTCCTAGAATCCCAAGCCAGTTCACTTTTCTCTTTCCATGTTTGAGAGTTATCCTTCGGTTAACTTTTGTACTATTTTACACTTAGTGGGGAAAGAGAAGGGGAAAATTAATCTGTAACATCTTTTCCAGAATTCAAATTTGTTGTTTTTGAATCTTATTTTTAAAAAATGATTATTTAATTTTATTTGTTATCATTATCATCATTGTTTATTTTTTAAAATTGCTGTAGGGTATGTGTGCTCACCAGAGAGGAATTTGGGGGGAAGGAAAGTAAGAAAGTAAGTTTTAGGTATGGGATTTGAACTGCTGTTGAGTATGTGAGAGTCCAGCACCTCAATCATTACACCACCTACTGGCCCTGAATCTTTTATTTTGATAAATCTCAAATCTGCTGAGTTCTCAGATATGAGCTAGGCAGCAACAACACATGCCATGGGAAGAACCCATACTTCATCCTTCAGGCAGTTTCTCCCTACAATAGCCCATCACTGCTGTATCCTTAGGGGGAAAAAAAAAACAGATAATGAATGCAAGAAGAAAAATCATAATGAGGAAAATGGGAAAAATGACTAAGTGGGACAGAGATTGAGGTACAGTGTGTTGGTATTGTTTACAGTGTTTGTAGCAACTTGTGGCCAATGTCATAAGCATGCTCCCTGCTGCAGCTCTTCCTTGTAAATCATATTTTAATTTGATTAAAATTAAAATTCACATTTTTTCATTTAAAATGAGATCAAATGTCTTTTCAAATGTATTCATATTTAGATCTATTTGAATTTCCTTTTCTGTGAAACTTTTCATTTTATTAAATGGCTAATTTATTAAGAATTTTATTCATTTATTTTTACTGTACAATTTCTTATTTGCATTAAATCATTATACATCTCTATAGCTTATGGTATGATTTTTCCTTTTTTGTTTATTTATTTATTTTTACATTTTTCTACAAACATTTACTTAACTATCAAAAAGTTTTTGTTAGACTTTCATCTCCAGACCCCTGGCCTAAGTGAGATTGAGGCAGAGACCTGATTCCTGCTCCGGGTCTGGTACTCCAAACCCAGTGACCCTCTATCTTTGTCATCCAGAGAGGCTTTTTTTCTCCCTTCTCTTCTTCTTTCATTTTCTTCTTTCATTTAATTTGACACTTCTTACCACACAAAACCACTCCCAGCTCTACAACAGACCCCACTTCCATCTCCGCACCCTGGCAATGTCATGCACTGCGTGCTACAACTTTTTCTTTATTCTCCTTCTTACCTATTGTTTTGTCCTCTCTTCCTCTTCCTCCACCACCCCAGACAGATGAGAAAGGTCTAGAATCACAGTTATAAAAGACTCTAGTATTATGAGACTCCCTGGGTCCTCTTTTTCACTGAACCACCTGTGAAAAAGGAGATACTGTTGTCAGACACATGAATAGACTACTCCTCCTCAGACCACATTGCTAAACACAACAAAAGAGAGACTTCAGCACTCATCAGTCCACAGCAAAAGAGAAACACACTTGCTCCTAGTCAAAGAAACATTATTTTAAAAGGTATTCCAAAGTGAATACATCTCCCAATAGCAAAAAATAGAAGAGCCTCAGGTCTGAATAAGCCAGGAAATATATCTCCAACAAAAGAACACAGTAACTCCCTTCCATTTCTCAAAAAAACCAAAACCAAAACCCAAATCCCCCAAAGAAACAAAAACAAACAAGCAAACAAACAAAAACCAGGAAGTTAGCAAAATGTCAAAAAAAAAAATTAGGACATTCACAGTGACCAAATTCTCTGAGTTGGAACAGAAAAGAAACAATGAACTACAGGAGATTAGGAATCCTTTCACAATATAAAAGAAGAAATGGACATGCTAAGAAAGAATAAGATGGAAGTATTAGAAATAAAGTCTGTAATACAGGAAATAGAAAACTCTCTTGAAAGTATTAAGAGTCAATTAGACCATGATGAAGATTGAATCTCTGATGTAGAAGATAAAAACCTCTGACCTAAAGAAAAACACCAAAAAGATAAAGAAAATAACAAAAACAAGAAATGAAGATAATGGGACCAGCAGTTAGCATAATGGCTATGTCTCTGAACTCCCACGTAGTCGACCGCGGTTCATGTCCCAGACCCGGTGACCTGAGACTCATGCTGGGCGCGTGTGCATGCGTGCCCAAGATCCCGAGAGGAGAATGGAGAAGAAGGGATTGCGGCGTGACCATCCCTCCTAGGGGGTGATTTCTTGCTTTCTATTTCTCTGTCTCTCTCTGTCTGTCTGGTGAGCGCATGCACCCTATAGCAAAAACCTCTCCAAAAAAGAAAAAAAAAGAAAAAGAAAAAACGAAGATAATATATGAGACATACTAGATTCCATTAGATGCTGTAATATCCAAATAATTGGTATCCCAGAAGATGAAGAAACTAATAAGGGCATGAAAAATCTATTCCATGAAATAATGGAAGAAAATTTCCCAAGTCTAGAGAGGCACTCAAACATCCAGATCCAAGAAATACAAAGGACCCCAAATAAAATTAAACCAAGAAGATCTTCCCCAAGGCACATCTTAGCCAGACTAGCAAAGAACACAGATAAAGACAAAATACTAAAACTGACAACAGAGAAATGACAAGTGACTTACAAAGGTCATTCCATCAGGCTAAGATCATACCTCTCAACAAAAACAATGCAAGCAAGGAAAGAATGCAAAGACATATTGAAAGTCTTTGAGAGTCTTAGGAGAAAAACAATTTCAACCAAGATTATTATATCCAGCAAGATTATCCTTTATATGGGAAAAAAAGATGAAAATCATCTCACACAAACAAAACATGAAAGAATTTGCTAACACCAGATCAAGTTCTTCAAGAAACCTTGAAGGAAGTACTGTTCCAGGAAAACTAAAGTATGAACAGCCAGAAACAAAGGAATAAAAGGCTACAAACACAATGACAACTTAAAGGTCGGACAGATCTGGTAACATTGATAATAGCATTAATTGTTAATGGATTAAATTTTCCAATCAAGATACACAGACTGGCTAAATGGATTAAAAACAAAACAAAACAAACAAACAAACAAAACAGAAAACTTCTGTTGCCTACAGGAAACCCACCTCATGGATAAAGACATACATAGACTGAAAGTGAAGGGTTGGAAAAAAGTTTTCCATGCAAATGGGAACCAAAAAAGAGCTGGAGTTGTGATACTAATTTCTGACAAGTAGGTTTTAAAACAAAAACTGTTCGAAGAGACAAAGAAGGACACTGTATTGTAGTAAAAGGTCAATTGATCAAGAAAATATAAGGGTTATAAATATCTATGCACCTAAGACAGGAGCACCCAAATATGTGAAGGAAGACCATTTCATCACAAAGGGAAAATATTCTGCAACAAAATAATTGTCGGAGACCTCAACAACCCACTATCCCCTCTGGATAGATTATCTAGACAACAAATAGGTAAAGAGTTAAAGGATCTAAACAATACCATAAATCAAATGGACTTAACAGACATTTATAGAACTATCCAACCGAAAACCATGAGATACACCTTTTTCTCACCCCTACATGGAGTCTTTCGAAGATTGACCACATGAGAGGGCACAAGGCAAGCCTCTACATATTCAAAGGCATATAAACTATATCCAGCAACTTCTCTGAACATAATGGAATTAAAAATGAATTTAATTTCAAGAAAATCCTCAGAAATACTCAAATACATGGAAACTAAATAACCTACTTCAGAATGACTCCAAAACTACTGAAGAAATAAAGAATAAAATGAAAAGATTAATGTAAGCCAGTGACAATGAGGACATGAGTTTCCATAATGTTTGGGACAGTGCTAAAGCAGTCATGAGAGGGAGTTCATAGCAATCAGTGCACACAGGAAGAAGATGGTAAGAATGCAAATGGATCATTAAATATCATGCCTCAGAGAACTGAAAAAGCAACAACAACAAAAAAATCCATAAAACTTCAGGAGAAAGGAAATAATAAAGATAGAATCAGAAATAAATGAAATAGAAAATAAAGAAACTATACAGAAAATAAATGAAAGTAAAAGCTGCTTCTTTGAAAGGATAAACAGAATCGATACACCACTAGCGAGACTTATTAAGAAGAATAAAGAAAGGAACCAGGTGAATCTAATTTGCAATGAGGCTGGCAATATAACAACAGACGGAGTAGAAATTTAAAACATCATTAGAGGATACTATGAACATCTATATGCTAAGAAACAAGACAACCTGGATGAGATGTACAAATTTCTGGACAAATATAATCTACCAAGATTGAGCCAGGAGGATATAGAAAGTCTGAATAGGCCCATAACAAGCCAGGAGATTGAATTACTAATAAATAAACTCCCAACAAAGAAAAGCTCTGGCCCCAGTGGATTCACCTTTAAATTCTACAGAACTTTCAAAGAATCGTTAATCCCCATTCTGTTTAAGTTATTTCTAAAGATCTTAAAGGTTGAATATCTCCCTAATCATTCTATGAAGCCTCTATCACTTTTATCCTTAAACCAGGTAAGGACAGGACAAGGAAGGAAAAATATATAATAATATCTCTGATGAATTTAAATGCAAAGATTCTCAATAAGATACTAGCAAATCAGATCCAACAACTTATAAAATAGATTATACATCATGATCAGGTAGGCTATATTCCAGGAATGCAAGGTTGGTTCAAATACGCAAAACTATAACAGGAAAAAACATAAAAACCATATGATCATATCAACTGATGGAGAAAAAGCATTTGATAAGATACAACATCCCTTCATGGTCCAGACTCTTAGCAAAATCGGCGTATCAGGGTCATTTCTCAATACAGTCAAAGCTAGCTATGAAAAACCCACAGTGAACATCATCCTGAATGAAGAAAAGCTGAAAACTTTTCGACTAAAAATGTGTAGAAGACAAGTGTGCCAACTTTCTCCATTCCTTTTTGTTTGTTTTTTTTTTTTGTTTTGTTTTGTTTTGTTTTGTTTTTTGGAGAGGTTTTTGCTATAGGGCATGTGCGCTCGCCAGACAGACAGAGAGAGACAGAGAGATAGAAAGCGAGGAATCACCCCCCAGAGGGGATGACCACGCCGCAATCCCTTCTCCTCCAATCTCCTCTCGGGATCTTGGGCACGCACGCATACGCGCCCGGTGTGAGTTTAAGCCACTGGGTCCGGGACTCGAACTGTGGTCAACTATGTGGGATTCCAGCGACATAGCCATTACACTAACTGCTGGCCCCCATTCCTTTTCAATATAGCACCGGAAGTCTTCGCCAACGCAATCAGAAAAGAGAATAAAATAAAGGGCATTCAAATAGAAAAAGAAGAGGTGAAACTTTCTCTATTTGCAGAAGACATGATTCTATACATAGAAGACCCAATGGTTTCCATGAAAAAAATCCTAGAAGTAATATATAAATACTGTAAAGATGCAGCATACAAAATCAACATACACACATCTATAGCATTTCTATATATGAACATCAGGCAGACTGAGATAGAAGTGAAAAAATTATCCCATTTACCATAGCCACAAAAGGTATAAGATACTTAGGAATAAATCTAACCAAAGAAGTTAAAGACCTCCACAAGAAAAAGTATGAGAAGTTAAAAAAGAAACTTAAAATGACACAAAAAAAGTGGAAGGACATCCAATGTTCCTGGATTGTAAGAGTTAATATAATCAAAATGACAATTCTACCCAAATTAATCTACATATTTAATGCAATCTCAATAAAAGTATCAGACAGATTCTTCACAAATATAAAAAAGACAATCATAAAATTCGTCTGGAATCATAAAAGACCCCATATTTCCAAAGCAATTCTGAACAAGAACAGTGAAGTGGGTGGCATCTCACTCCTTGACCCAAAATATATATGACAAAGCTGTGGTAATCAAAATAGTATGGTACTGGCACAGAAATAGACAGAACGATCAATGGAACAGAATAGAGTCCCCAGAAATAAATTTCTAAATACACAGTCAACTAATTTTTGAAAAAGGGTACCAGTCTATCCAGTGGGAAAAGGAAATTCTCTTCAGCAAATGGTGCTGGAAAAACTGGACATCCACCTGCAGAAAGATTAATCTGAACACCTACCTCTATCCTGTGACAAAATTCAAGTCAAGGTGATTCAAAGATCTAAACTCAAGACCTCAAACTATGAAACTGCTCCTAGAAAACACTGGGGAAACTCTGGGAGACGTTGGCATAGGCAGACTTCTTAAATAAGAGCCCCAAAACACTATCGATAATCCCCAAAACAGACAAGTGGGATTACATCAGACTAAGAAGTTTTTACATGGCAAAAGACACACTAATTAATATGAATCAACAGCCCTCAGAATGGGAGTATATTTTTGTAAACTATGCATCAGATAAGAGATTGATAACCAGAAAACACAAGGAACTGAACCAGCTCTCCCCCCCAAAAAAGATGATCAACCCTATTAAAAGATGGGAGAATGATTTTTTTTTTCTTTTTTTGGAGAGGTTTTTGCTATAGGGCGCGTGCGCTCGCCAGACAGACAGAGAGAGACAGAGAGATAGAAAGCAGGAAATCACCCCCCAGGGGGGATGGCCACGCCGCAATCCCTTCTCCTCCATTCTCCTCTCGGGATCTTGGGCACGCACGCACACGCGCCCGGCGTGAGTTTAAGCCGCCGGGTCCGGGACTCGAACCGCGGTCGACTACGTGGGAGTCCAGCGACATAGCCATTACGCTAACTGCTGGTCCCAGAAGATGGGAGAATGATTTTTTAAAAAAAAGAAAAAAAAACCTCTCTAAGGATGATATAAGAATAGCCAAAGGCATATTAAAAAAATGCTCAGCACCCTTCTTTGTAAGAGAAATGCAGATCAATACAACAATGAGATACTGCCTAACCCCAGTCAGAATGACTAAGGTTAAAAAAAAAAAAAACAAGTGCTGCCTAGGGGGTGGCAATAGGGCAACTCTCTTATGCTACTTGTGGGAATGTAAATTGGTCCAGCCAGTTTGGAGAACAATTTGGAGATTCCTCCAAAATCTACAAATGGAACTACCATATGATCCAGCAATCCCACTTCTTGGTATCTACCCAAAGGACAGAAAAATTCTTAATCAGAAAAGTGCTTGCACATTGATGTTTATTGAGGCCCTATTCACAATTGGTAAAAAATGGAACCAATCCAAATACCCATGAACAGATGAATGAATTAAAAAACTGTGGCACATATGCTCTATGGAATACTACTCAGCCATAAAAATAAAAAAAAAAAACCAAGAAGACCCTAGCTTTTGACAGAAAGTGAACAAATATGGAAGATTTTCTGCTGAGTGAAGCAAGCCAGGCTATGAAGGAGAGACATTGTATATCCTCACTTAATATATACGGAGGGTCTGCACTCTTGATTGAAACTGATTGACTAAAGGATATAGGAACACAGTAAACAAATGTGAATATCAGATATGTGTGTTGGATTAGTCCGACCCGGTAGGGCCCCAGGACCTGTTTTGAGCTTTTGACCTTTAAGTACCACTTAGGTCGGGTCATCACGTTGGCAAGGCCGCTGCTGTGTGCCCCATCCCCGACCTAGGAATAAAATTTAGGTCGAATTAGCATGTTGGCAAGGCTGCTTGCTATTTGCTCCAGAAACTGTGGCAGCCTTGCTGGGAAGCAACCCCTCTCTGACTCCCTAATATACTACTATAAAAGAATTACATAGCTCTCTTATACATCCTGAGTATATGATAAAATTTCCCAAAAGTTCTCCAACCGGTCCCCTTTGCTCTGACCACCTACTGTTAAATACAATGCTTCACTCCGGCACGGTCACAATAGAGGGTGTGCTAAAGTCACATCTAGGCAGAAATCTTGACCTTTGGAAGGCCCTTCGAGATACATTTAGCATAAGCTTAAAAATAACCCTTTAGGCCGAAATTGGCCCAGGACACCTCCAGCCTTGTTGTGGCTTTGCAATGAAGCCAATTAGTGATCCATGGGAGGGTCACAAAACCTGAGACAGACTCCCCCATCTGCCTGTTTTAAACTGAAATTAACATATGTTAAGTTGAGTTAGTATAAGCCAAATTAACATTAGTAACATATGTAGACTAAGTTAGTTTAAGGCTAGTTTTACGTAAATACCCCTTGTTAAAGCTACAGGCCAAAGTTAACTTGTACTAGGTCAAATTAGCACAAGAATTCACTGATTAACAGACAAAGAATTCAGCAAATAAATACAGGGACCCATGGGTTAATAGAGGAAGGACAGATCTGGCTAACAATGACAGGATAAACAAACCTGAAGGCTCCAGGGGGAAGAGTAACTATCTTAGCTGAAAGTTCTGGTTCAAGGCAAGCAATGGATAGTACCTAATTACAAACAGTTTCTCCCCTGTGTGCTGTTAACTATGAAAAACTGCTAATAAAACACCCTGTGTTGTCTCCTGAGCTACAAGACCCTCTCACCCAAAAAGGCCCTGTCTGGTAATCAAGATTTAAGAAGAAAATGCGCCAGACAAATAGACGCCTTCATCCTGAGAACTGTAATTGATTATATCTGATCAAACAAGATAGACATAATGCTTTATGATTATTGTTCCTGTACCTTGAATTCCCTGTTTCGTAGAGTAAATCTTTTATTTCCCCCTCACCCCTCCTATTCCTGTAAGACATCCCTCAATAAATACGTGTGTTTGATAGCCGCTAGTGTGACAGCCTGGAGCTAGCTCTGGCTGTGGCCAGCTGAGAACATGCTAAGAGGCATTGAGGTCTTAGTCTAATTTTTGTTTCTGTTCACCTGTGCCACCTCCGACGAGTCAACTCACACCAGCTGAGGCTGGACCCTGACAGTGTGTAAAAGAGAATAGTCTGAGGAAGGATATTTAGAAGAAAAATAGAGGCAAAGCATTAATGGGTCAAAGAAATGTGGTATTATCTGTTGAAGATAATTTTGTAGTTTTATCTATTATACTAGGCAGAAATGGTCACATGTTGAAATATTCACTTTATAAGCTAAATAACATGATTGAATGTATAAAAGAAAATGAAATAAAAAATTTGAAAAAATATATAAAATAGAAAAAAGATTAGAAAAAGCATATAGAGGATCTGTGGATATTACAGACAGTGTGGGATGATGGTGGGAAATGGAGGAGGGTAAGAGCAAGTGAAGCAAGAGGGAAAAGAAACATGGAAGATATTTAAGAGACAAAAATGGAAAATCATCAGTTGATGATAATGTGTATAATAATATCGATGTACAGTGTATTCATGCTGGGAAATTTATTTTCTATTATGTAATAATATATATTGATTAAATGTAAAAAATAAAATAAAAGAAAAAATTTATAAAAAAATAATTAAAAAATTTTGCTCATATTCAATAGTTCTTGATAGTTAACAAACAACTTTCAAAATTTCAAAATACTGAATTTTAAAGATAATGTTCAAAATATTTCTTAAAATTCTGAATAATTTTGTTTGTGACTCGATAACAAAAGAGACAGTATGGTTTTAAATATTTTTGAGAAAATATTTACATGTCACCTTCTCAAATTGTTGAAAAGCAAATGTCCAACACACAAATCACACATAAATTTTCTCAATTCAGCCCTGCCTACCAAGTATTCTGTGATATACAATCTGTTAGCAAAGATGAGTCTTTTTTTCCTCCTTCAATGTCTTTCTCAAGATAATCCTCTGGTGTGATTGCTCTTTTGCAATCTCTACTGATTACAAGGCTGGACTGGAAAAGTCCAGGTTGTTTTTTGTTATAAATTCTTTCATATATCTTCTCTAATCCTCTTTGCCAGGCAAAACTGTTTATGGTATCAGGCCATCTTTCTAAGCACTACTGTTGAGATCCACCTTAGTTACATAGGTTTCTGATTAATCTTCAGATATGATATTCCAGTCAAATCCCTGTCCAATAATTAATATTTCTAATTTCTGGTTCAATGTAACAAGCATTATTAACTTATGCAAACAACTCTTCTGCCACAAAATAAGAATGCTCCCAAATATTTTCTAATTCCAGAGGGGTCAGGAAAGAAGAAAAATTTATGTTTCCATTTAAAGAAACAAACAAGAAAAATATTTTAACAAATTGTTGAACCTATCAACAACTCAAAAGAAAGTAAAATGTTTAAATAGGGAAAACAAAGCATAGTAAAAAATAATTACTAATATTTTATTCAAAAGTCATAAAATTCTATTTTGCCATTTCAGTTTTAGGTTCAAACTCTCTTCTACTGCATATGTGATGTTACTGTGGTCCAATATTTCCGTTTAAATCCTGGACATCGGCATTCAACATTATTATTGATATTTCTTGTCCCTAGCATTAAATTGGTAATTTTCTTGGTTGCATTTTGTTCTCTTATTTCTGTATGAGTCTTTAGTTTTCCTGGTAGAGCATTCCTTTCAGAACTTCTTCAAGAGTGGGTCTGCTATTGGCAAATTCTTTCAGATTTTGTTTATATGAGAATGTTTTTATCCTTTCTTTCTATATGAAAGGTAATCTTGCCTGGTATAGTATTCTTGGTTGAAACTGTTTTTCACTTAACACTTCAAATATATTTTCCTGTTCTTTCCTTGTTTACATTGTTTCTGATGAGAGGTCTGTGGTTAAGTTGATTAGATAACCTTTATAAATAACCTGACATTTCTCTCTTGCTAATTTAAGTATCTTGTTTTTGTCTTTGTAGATTTGGCCAGTCTGGCTATGACTGTGCCTTGGAGAAGATCTTCTTGGGTTGATTCTATTAGGGGTCCTTTGTATTTTTTGGGTTTGGATATTTGAATGACTCTCTAGATTTGGAAGGTTTTCTTCCAAGATTTCATGGAGTAGATTGCCAATGCCCTTATTATTTTCCTCACCTGGGATACTGATTATCCAGATGCTTGGACACTAAATGTTGTTTAGTATTTCTCATAGAGTATTCTTATATTGAAGGGTTATTTTCTCAGGGTTTTCTTTTTTTTTTTTTTTTTGGTTGTATTTTCTAGATCAGAGGTTTTGTCTTCAACATTCAACATTCTATTTTCTGCATGGACTAATCTGCTTTTAATACTTTCGAGGGACGTTTTGATTTTATGGATGGCAACCTTCATCTCTAGTAGCTTCATTTGATTTTATTTTTATGATGTGTATTTTCTGTTTCAAATCATGGAAGAACTTCAGCTTCTCCTGGAACTTGTTGTCTCTTCTCTCCTGTGTCTTCTGGAGTTCATTATCTGTCAACTCTTGAATCTCATTTAGTTTGGTCACTATGAATATTCTGAATTCTCTATCAGACATTTTCGTGAATTCTATTGTACTGTCTGTTGATGATGAGGGATTGTTTTTTTCCCTTAGGGGAGGGGTATTTTCTTGGTTTCTCATGATTCTTGTACCTCTACAGTAGTTTCTGGTCATTCTGTGACAAAATCTCTCCTCCACTTGTCTGAATATTTCAGGAGTCTAGAAGATTAAGTTTAGAGTGTAGCTTTGCTGAACAGCCCAGGACACACCTCAGCTTTAAAATGGCTTCTGGTCTGAATATTTTGGGAGTATAGAAGATGGCGTTTAGAGCATAGCTTCCCTGAACAGGCCAGGGGACATCTTAGCTTTAAAATGGTTTCTCGTGCAAATATTTTGGGAGTCTGGTATGGTTTTTTAAAGCATGCATGCAGTGCATGTCAATTAAGTCAAAGATATTACCATATGTAATATGTAACACCATCCTCAACAGATAACCATCCACTCTTGTGATTTATTGAGAATTTTTACTCGTGGTCTATAATATCTTTTGCAATTTTATTCCTCAAGCACATTGTGAACTTTTATTTGAGACTTCTTTGACATGCAGATATTTTGAAACCTATGTAGTAAAATTTATAAGTCTTTTTCTTTTTTTTTTTTTTTTTTGAGAGGTTTTTGCTATAGGGTGCGTACGCTTGCCAGACAGACAGAGAGAGACAGAGAGACAGAAAGTGAGAAATCACCCCCAAGGGGATGGCCATGCCGCAATCCCTTCTCCATTCTCCTCTTGAGATCTTGGGCACGCACACACACGCGCCTGGCATGAGTTTTAAGCCACCAGGTCTGGGACACAAACTGTGGTCGACTACGTGGGAGTCCAGTGACATAGCCATTATACTAACTGCTGGTCCCTATTAGTCTTTTTCTTATCACTTCAAACTTTTTTTGATATTTATAAAAGTATTTTCAAATCTGGGACCAGTAGATGGCATAACGGTTACATCACTGGACTCAAACGTAGGAGACCAGAGTGTCAGTCCCAGAACCGGTGACTTAAATCTCATCCCAGGTGTGTGTGCATGTTTGTCCAAAATCCCAAGAAGAGAATGGAGGAAAAGGGATTATGGCATGGCCATCCTCCCTAGGTGGTGATTTCTCACTTTCTGTCTCTGTCTGTCCAGCGAGTACACACACTCTATAGCAAAAATCTCTCTTAAAATAATATTTCCAAATTCAACGTTTTTCTCTTTTCCCTTCTTCCAGTTCTTCTATAAAGGTTTATATGAAGTATAGTGAAATGTGACATACATACCGAAAAAATTCATTCTGTGTATACATACAGAAAAGTTCACAAATTCTGAGTCCATAGCTTAGTGAATTTTCCTGAAGATAGTAGAACATAATGTGAATTGTTTTCTTCTTGGATTCAGCAGTATTCTATATATGTTAATTAAATTCATAAATTATGTTGTTAGATTTGTTTTCTTTTCTTTAATTTTTAGAGGTTTTTTTATTTTTAATTTTAATTTTAATTTAATTTAATTTTTTTTTTTTTTGCTATAGGGTGTGTGTGCTCACCGGAAAGACAGAGAGAGACAGAGAGATACAAAGTGAGAAATCATCCCCCCATGGGGGATGGCCACACCACAATCCCTTCTCCATATTCCTCTCAGGATCTTGGGCATGCATTCACACATGCCTAGCATGAATTTAAATCACCAGGTCTGGGACTTGAATGGCAGTAGACTATATGGGAACCCAGTGACATAACCATTAGGTCAACTGCTGATCCCTGTAGTTAGATTTTTATAAACCCTTTTTGACTGATTCTTCTGTCAGGTATAGGAAGGGATGAGTTAAAAATTTCTCATGATTGTGAATTTGGTAATTCTTTATTTCTATGAACTATTGAAGCTGTTTCTTTAGAGACTTATATTGTACTATAACATTATGGACCAATTATTACAAGAGGACTCTTCATGTGAGGAGGAGGAGTGTACTAGGTAGCTTTTCCAATTCCTCAGTTCAAGCACTCCCTCTCTGTTGAATCAATAGTGATGATGATAATTATATCACAATTTTACAAATGGCAATGTTGCTTTTTTTCTTCAAAAAGGCATATTTACTGTGACTTTTCTCATCTATCTCTCTCTCTTTTTTTCTTTTTGGAGAGGTTTTTAGTTATAGGCCACGTGCGCTCACCAGAAAGAGAGAGACAGAGAGAGACAGAGAGACAGAAAGTGAGAAATCACCCCCCACGGGGATGGCCATGCCACAATCCCTTCTCCTCCATTCTCTTCTCAGGATCCTGGGCATGCACGCACACATGCCCAGGATGAGTTTAAGCAGGACTCGAATCACAGTTGACTACATGGGAGTCCAGTGACATAGCCATTATGCTAACTGCTGGTCCCTCTCATATCTCTTTCAATGCTTAGGTTGTACCTTATTCTATTCCTGCCTCCCCACATCTCATTCACACAAATTTCTACTCCCTGTAGGTTATTTCATTTCACAGCTGAAATATTTGAGGTGTTTTCTAACTTTTTCTTCTGTCAGAATGTCTCACTATTTCCAGGTTTTCTCAACTACACCCTCAACCAGTTTCATACTGTGATGTTGTGACTATGCTGAAAATTATGATTTCATACAAGGTTTGAAATTTGTATGTTTTTTTAAAATTATCATCATAGTATTCTTTATATTACATTGGATTACATATAACTTTACAGTGTATTACACTGCTTTTTCAAAAGGGAATGCCATGCATGTCAGTCAATACATAGACATTAATCTCCCCACTTCTTCATTCAACATCTTTTCAATGTTTTCCCAATCATCATTATTATTCTAATTATTATTTTTTAACAGTCAATCACTATTTCTCATTTTGCTTGTAAAAAGACTTTACCTATCATGAAATACTTCTCAGACCCATCCAGTTGAGAATACTACACATGTCATCATTAACAGGTAATAAGCCATATCTGTTTCCCACTGACGTCCTGCCTCTCTGTTTGTTCTCTTGCTATCTTTCTCTATCCTCTTCTCTTCACCCCCCCATTCCTCACTGTCCTATTCTCGTTAAGTACTTTCACTGCTTTTATGTCCTCCAATATTTTGCTCTCTACCATAGAGTGCGGATAGTCGGTATATATTAAGTGGATACATACAATATCTTTCTTTCATAGCCTGGCTTACTTCACTCAGCAATAGATCCTCCATATCTGACCACTTTCTAACAAATGCCAGGGTCTTGTTATTTTTTATGACTGAGTAGTATTCCATAGAGTATATATACCACACTTTTCCAATCCATTCATCAGTTTGAAATTTGTATGTTTTTATATTTTAGTATTACTGAAGGTTTAGGTTGTCAGGATGGTTGGCTCCTCTGACTTTTATGCATCTTAGAAGTGGGAAAGGGGACAGAAGGTAATATGGTACTTAAGACACTGGGTACCCACATGGCAGAACACATTCCAAGTACTGTACCTGGCAACTTTCTTTCTCACTTTCTCTTTCTCTGTCTCTCTCTTGACAGGTTAATAATAATAAAAATAATAATGAATAAAATGAAATAAATAATTCTTTAAAAAACAAGTAGTGGAAAAATCCCCACTGGAATATCCCGGTATGAGGATACTTCAAAAAGTTCATGAGGAAATAAAATTAAAGTCTAAGTTTAACTTTAGTGCAAAATAATTTTGAAATCCATACTTTTCAAACCTAGAATACCAAGAATACCAAGTTGAGCAACTATTTTCTCTGTATGTCTTAAATTTGTCTACCCCTTAAATTTGCCATATATTTTAACAGCATACATGAGGTATTGTCAGGCTCTATACCTTTTTTTAAAATTTTTAATCTTATTTTATTTCAAGTTCTTCTTTTTTAAACCTCTGCAATTCTTAGTATATTAGTATCATCCAGGACTCACATGTTCAGTATTCCTCCTGAAATTACATAAAGAAATGCAAATGGAAATAATTCAAGTAAAAATTATATAACAAAACAGCACTCCATCACAAAAGCATGTAAAATTACAATAACACTTTTTTTAAACACTGGCACTTTAAGAGAACGATAAACTTAAACCACAAAATCGCCAAACTGTTCTCTAAACTGTTAAGCAGATAAACATGATTCTAATTATTGAGTTTGGATTTTGTACAGAAAAATCAAATTTGAATAAATTGGGCAAATTTGTACTGAGATGCAAAGTTTGTGTCTTATTTTTTCATGTCTATTTGATTTATAAAGAAGCAAATCACAACAGAGGAATGTTTCCCCTATTTTAAATGTGGACTTATTTTATTTTTTACTTATTTTATTTTATTTTATTTTTTTCCGTTTTCTTTTATACATTCAAACACATTATTATTTGTCTTACAAAATGGATATTTCAACAGGTGAACATTTCTCTTTAGTACAGTTGATAAAACTACAAAATATTTCAATAGATAATAACACATTTCTTTGTGCCATTAATGCGTTGCCTCCCTATTTTTCTTCTAAATTTCCTTCCCCAGACCCTCCTCTTTCACACATACTGTATCTGGTATTTACATCTATATACTGTGTTTCTGTATCTTTTAGTCAATTAGTTTCATTCATAGAGTGTGGACACTCAGTATATATTAAGTGTGGACATACAATGCCTCTCCTTCATAGCCTGTCTTGTCTCACTCAGCAGTAAATCTTCCATACTCATCCACTTCCTGTCAAAAGTCAGGGTTTTGTTATTTTTTATGGCTGAATAGTATTTCTTTGAGTATTTGTGCCACAGCTTTTCAATCAATTCATCTGTTCATAGGCATTTGGGTTGTTTCTATGACTTAGCAATTTTGAACAGTGCTGAAATAAAAATCGATGTGCAAGCACTTTTCCGATTAAGTGTTCTTCTGTCTTTGGGTAGATACCAAGGAGTGGGATTGCTGGATCATATGGTAGTTTTATTTGTAGGTTTTTGATGAATCTCTAAATTGTTCTCCACAGTGGCTGGACCAATTTACAATCCCACCAGCAGTGTAAGAAAGTTCCCCTTTCACCACACTCCACCAGCATTTATTTATTTATTTATTTATTTATTTATTTATTCATTCATTCATTTAATCTTAGTCATTCTGACTGGGGTTAGGTGGTATCTCCTGGTTGTTTTGATCTGCATTTCCCTTACAATGAGGGATGTGGAGCATTTTTTCATATGCCCTTTGGCTATTCCTATGTCATCTTTAGAGAGTGATTTTTTTTGTTTTTGAACTCATTCTCCCATCTTTTAATAGGATGATCGTCTTTCAAAACAGCTGCTTGAGTTCCTTGTGAATTCTGGTTATCAGTCTCTTATCTAACACATAGTTTACAAAAATATTTTTCCATTCTGAGGGCTGTCTATTCACACTCATTACTGTATCTTTTGCCATGCAGAAACTACTCAGTAGGATGTAATCTCACTTGTCTATTTTTGGAATGATTGACTGTGTTTTGAGGGTCTTATTTAAGAAGTCTTTCCCTACCCCAATGTCTCCCAGAGTTTCTGCAAATGACAATCCAGTTTTCCAGCACCATTTGCTGAAGAGCTTTTCCTTTTCCCACTGGGTTGACTGGTACCCCTTGTCAAAAACCAGTTGACTGTATGTTTGGGAATTTATTTCTGGGGACTCTATTCTGTTCCATTTGTACACCTGCCTGTTTCTGTGCCACTACCATGCTGTTTTGATTACTACAGATTGTAGTACATTTTTGGGTCAGGGAATACGATGCCGCCCACTCCACTCTTCTTGTGCAGAATTGCTTTGGCAATACAGGGTCTTTTAGGATTCCAGACAATCTTTATGATTATCTTTCCTAGATGTGTAAATAATGTGTCTGATACTTTGAGTGGCATTGTATTAAATATGTAGATTAATTTGGGTAGAATTGCCATTTTGATGATATTAATTCTTCCAATCCAGGAACATGGAATATCCTTCCACTTTTTTTGTGTCATTTGTCAATTTCTTTTATTATCTACTCATAGTTTTCCTTGTGGAGTTCTTTAACTTCTTAGGTTAGACTTATCCCTAAGTATCTTACAGTTTTTGTGGCAATGGTAAATGGAACAACTGTTTTCAGTTCTATCTCAGTCTGCCTTTTGTTTGTATATAGAAATGCTATAGATTTCTAGTTATTAATTTTATATCCTGCAACTTTACTGTATCCATGTATTACTTCCAGAAATTTTTTCATGGAAACCATTGGGTCTTCTATGTATACAATCATGTCATCTGCATATAGAAAGAGTTTCACCTCTTCTTTTTCTACTTGAATGCCTTTTATGTTTTCCTCTTTTCTGATTTTATTGGCCAGGACTTCCAGTACTATATATATATATATATATATATATATATATATATATATCCACTCACCAGAAAGACAGAGAGAGACAGAGAGATAGAAACCAAGAAATCACCTCCCCAGGGGGGATTGTCATGCCACAATCCCTTCTCCTCCATTCTCCTCTTGGTATCTTGGGCATGCACGCACACGTACCCAGCGTGAGTTTGAGCCGCTGGTTCCGGGACTTGAACCGCGGTGGGCTACATGGGAGTCCAGCGACATAGCCATTATGCTAACTGCTGGTCCCCAGGTACTATATTGAAGAGGAGTGGAGAACGTGGGCATCCTTGTTTTGCACCGATTTTTAGTGGAAAAGCTGAAGCTTTTCTCCACTGAGGATGATGTTCACTATGGATTTTTCACAGATATTTTTTATTGTCTTGAGAAATAACCCTTCTATGCCAATTTTGCTGAAAGTCTTGATCATGAAGGGATGTTTTATCTCATCAAATACTTTCTTTGCATCAATCGATATGACTATCTGGTTTTATTTTTATTCCTGTTAATATGGTGTATTACATTTATGTTTTGTGTGTGTTGAACCAACATTGCATTCCTGGAATACAGCCTACCTGATCACGATGTATAATCTTTTTTATAAGTTGTTGGACACGATTTGCTAGTATTTGTTGAGAACCATTGCATCTATATTCATCAGAGATATAGGTCTGTAGTTTTCCTTACTTGTCATGTTCTTATGTGGTTTTAGGATAAGGGTTGTAGAGGCTTCATAGAATTAATTAGGGAGATATTCACCCTTTAGGATCTTTAGAAATAACGAGCAGAATGGGGGTTAACTCTTCTTTGAAAGTTTTGTAGAATTCAG
Source organism: Tupaia tana (assembly GCA_026018925.1). Taxonomy (NCBI): domain Eukaryota; kingdom Metazoa; phylum Chordata; class Mammalia; order Scandentia; family Tupaiidae; genus Tupaia; species Tupaia tana. Next base: position 126,195,307 of record JAKSZU010000003.1, read on the forward strand.
AGGTGAAGCCATCAGTGCCAGTGCTTTTCTTTCTTGGGAGTTTATTAATTATTGATTCAATCACCTGGCTTATTATGGGTCTATTCAGACTTTCTATATGCTCCTGGCTCAATCTACATCAATTATATGTGTCCAGTAATTTGTTCTTCTCCTCCAGATTATCTTGTTTCTTGGTAAACATATGTTCATAGTATCCTCTAATAATGTTTTGTATTTTTACTATGTCTGCTGTTATTTTGCCTGCCTCGTTACAGATCTGATTCACCTGGTTCCTTTCTCTCTTCTTAATTAGTCTCGCTAGTGGTGTTTCAATTTTGTTTATCATCTTTTCAAAGAATCAACTTTTACTTTCATTTATTTTCTGTATAGTTCATTTATTTTCTATTTCATTTATTTCTGCTCAGATCTTTATTACTTCCTTTCTCCTGGAGGTTTTTTTTTTTTTTTTTTTTCTCTGTTGCTTTTCCAATTCTTTGAGGCATGATGTTAGGTGTTCCATTTGCTTTCTTTCCATCTTTCTCTTATGTGTACAAATTGCTATCAACTTCCCTCTTATGACTGCTTTAACAGTATCCCAAAGATTATGGAAACTCCTGTCCTCATCATTGGCTTCCATGGATCTTTTTATTTCAGTCTTTATTTCTTCAGTAGTTGTGGAGTCATTCAGGAATAGGTTATTTAATTTCCATGTGTTTGAGTATTTTTGAGGATTTCTCTTGAAATTAAGCTCAAGTTTAATTCCATCACAGTCATAGAGCATGCTGGGTATAGTTTCTCTGCCTTTGAATCTGTAGAGGCTTGCTTTGTGCCCTATGATGTGGTCAATCTTTGAGAAGCTTTCATGTGGGGGTGAAATAAAAGTGTATCTCATGGATTCGGATGGAAAGTTTTATAGATGTTTGTTAAGTATGTTTGATTTATGGTATCATTTAGATTCTTTATCTCTTTACCTATTTCTTTTTTAATTTTTTGGAGAGGTTTTTTGCTATAGGGCACGTGTGCTCGCCAGACAGACAGAGACAGAGAGACAGAAAGCGAGAAATCACCCCCCAGGGGGGATGGTCACACCGCAATACCTTCTCCTCCATTCTCCTCTTGGGATCTTGGGCACGCACGCACACGCGCCCGGCCTGAGTTTTAAACCACTGGGTCCGGGATGCGAACCGCGGTCGACTATGTGGGAGTCCAGCGACATAGCCATTACGCTAACTGCTGGTTCCCTCTATTTCTTGTTTATGTTACCTGTCCAGGGGAGATAGTTCAGTCTTGAGTTCTCCAACAATTAGTGTGTTGCAGTCTCTCTCCCCTTCTAGATTTAACAGTCTTTCCTTCACATATTTGAGTGCTCCTGTGATAGGTGCATAGATATTAATAAGTGTTATATCTTCTTGATCGTTTGACCCTTGATCGAGTGCCCTCCTTTGTCTCTTTGAAAAGTTTTTGTTTTAAAGCCTATTTTGTCAGAAATTAGTATCACAACTCGCGCTCTTTTTTGGTTCCAATTTGCATGGAAAACTTTTTTCCAACCTTTCACTTTCAGTCTACGTATGTCTTTATCCATGAAGTGCATTTTCTGTAGGCAACAGATAGAGTTTCTGTTTTTTTTTTTTTTTTTTTTTTTTTTTATCCATTCAGCCAGTGTGTGTCTCTTGATTAAAGAATTTAATCCATTTCCATTTAATGTTACTGGACCTGCCCCGAAAGGTTTAAGTTTAAGTTGGCCATTGTCTTAGTTACCTTTTATTTTATTTTATTTTATTTTATTTTATTTATTTATTTATTTTTTCTGGTTGTTACTTTCTTAGTTTTCTTGGAACAGTACTTTCTTCAGGGTTTTTTGGAGAGCTGTCACAGTGTTGTCAAATTCTTTCAGGTTTTGGGACCAGCAGTTAGCGTAATGGCTATGTCACTGGACTCCCACGTAGTCGACTGCGATTCGTGTCCTGGATCCGGTGGCTTGAACTCACACCAGGTGCGTGTGCGTGCGTGCCCAAGATCCCGAGAGGAGAATGGAGGAGCAGGTATTGCTGCATGGCCATCCCCCCTGGGGGGTGATTTCCTACTTTCTGTCTCTCTGTCTCTCTGTCTGGCAAGCGCACGTGCCCTATAGCGAAAACCTCTCCAAAAAAAGAAAAAAAAAATTCTATCAGGTTTTGTTTGTCTGAGAAGATTTTGATATTTTTTATCCCATATGAAGTATAATCTTTCAGGATATAATAATCTTGGTTGAAATTGTTTCTCTCTTAACACTTTCAATACCATTATTTTCTTGCTTGCATCATTTCCATTGAGAAGTCCAGTGTTAGCCTGAAGGGGTGACCTTTGTCAGTCACTTGTTTCTCTCTTGCCAGTTTTTGTATCTCATTTTTATCTGTGGCCTTTGCCAGTCTGGCTAAGATGTGCCTTGGGGTAGATCTTCTTGGGTTGATTCTATTTGTGGTCCTTTAAATTTCTTGGATCTGGATGTTTGAGTGCCTCTCTAGATTTGGGAAATTTTCTTCCAGGATTTCATGGAATAGATTTTCCATGCCCTTATTAGTTTCTTCATCTGCTGAGATATGAATTATTCCTATGTTAGGGCATGTAATGGAATCTAGTATTTCTCATATGTTATCCTCATGGTGTTTTTTTGGTTATTTTCTCTATCTTTTTGATGGTTTACTGTAGGTCTGAAGTTTTATCTTCTACATCAGAGATTTGATCTACAGCAAGGTCTAATCGACTTTTAATACTTTCGAGAGAGTTTTTGATTTCTTGTGTTACAGACTTCACCTCTAATAATTCCATCTGGATTAGCATGTCATTTATTCTTTCATATCATGGAAGGAGTTTCTAATCTCCTGTAGTTCATTGTCTCTTTTCTGTTCCAACTCATAGAATTTGTTAACCATGAATATTCTAAATTCTTTCTTGGTCATTTTGGTAACATCTTCTTTTTTTCTTTCAAGAAATGGAAGGGAGTCACTGTGTTATTTTAATGGAGACATATTTCCCGCTTTATTCAGTCCAGAGGCTCTCTTTCTACTTCTAACCATTGGGAGATATGTTCACTTTGAAATATATATATATATTTTTTTTTGGAGAGGTTTTCGCTATAGGGCGCGTGTGCTCGCCAGACAGACAGAGAGAGACATAGAGACAGAAAGTGAGAAATCACCCCCCCAGGGGGGATGGTCATGCCACAATCCCTTCTCCTCCATTCTCTTCTCGGGATCTTGGGCACGCACGCACACGCGCCTGGCGTGAGTTGTAAGCCACCGGGTCCAAGACGCGAACCGCAGTCGACTACGTGGGAGTCCAGCGACATAGCCATTACGCTAACTGCTGGTTCCCACTTTGAAATATCTTTTAAGAGAACATTTTCTTGAATAGAAGCAAGTGTGTTTCCTTATTGTTGTGGACTGAAGACTTTTGAAGTCTCTCTTCTATTGTGTTTAGCAATGTGACCCGAGGAGGAGTATTCTATTCTGGTGTGTGAAGAAAATTTATCCCCTTTTTTACAGGTGGTTCAGTAAAAGGGAAGATCCCAGAGTCTTAAAATACTAGAATATATTAGATCCGTAATTCTAGACCTATCTAGACCGTCTGGGATGGCAGAGCTAAAGGAAGAGAGGACCAAATAAGTGGAAAGAAAATAATAAGGAGGATAAAAAAAGGTCACGCATTGCGTGCAAAATTTTGCCATGGGTCTGAAGATGAAAGTGGAGTGGCTGTAGAGCTGAGGGCATTCCTGTGTGGAAAGGAGAAATGAGAAATTTACAAATGAAAGATAGGAGAAGGAAAAAAAATCCTACCTGGCTGACAGAGATAGGGGTCTCTGGCTTGGGGATATGAGGGTGGAGCTGGGGCAGGGAGACCTTCTTCAGTGTCCCTTAAGTCAGGGGTCTGAAGATGGAAGTCATGGGATCATTTTAAAAGCTGGCCCAATTAATTAAAAAATACTTTAAATAGAAAATCAAATTTCCTGATCAGTCCATATTTAGATAAATGGGAAAAGACATTTACAGCTAGCACTTTCATAGCCTTTGCTGGAATGAAGGTCAACAAAAAGCTTTAATATGGCAGTCTTGTATTTTAAGCTCATGCTTTTGGGGATACATTCTAAAGTCTTCTTTAACATGGAAACTGCAAAAATATAGCTACCATTACATGGTAATGGGAGTTAAAGAATATAGAATACTCATGTAAAGATTAGAGCACACTTTTCTATTAGTCCTTCAAGGACAGCTTTCAAAATGTTTGATTCTAATAATCCCATGCTGTGAGTAGACTGGTTACTCTTCACTTTATAAATCTTAAGTGGGCTATGTGAAATTTGTTATCAACTGATTAAAATTTCAGAGTTTCAGTTATGGATGAGAACTGTCTCAATTTTTTATTACCCCCATTATGATATGCAGGGTGTGTAGACAAAAGCTTTTTATCAGTTCACTATAATGACAAGATAAACACTGTAGTAATTCATGTGATCCAAAATGGACAAAAGCAAAAGATTAACTTCCCCGAGTCTTTTGGTCTGAAGAAGAAAATTTCAGACCTATGAAAAATACAACTGTGGAGGGCACTGCATACAGAAGCCATCTTAAGAGCTATCCACCATCTTAGAAATCTTTGGGTTTCACTTTTACTTCCTCACTGAGAAAACCATTTCCCAGAAACCATGTGACCCTGTCAGAAACCATGTAACCATCTGTTCTTCTCGCAGGGCAGATAGGTTTCTAGGCTATGGCAGAGAGAACGTGCCTCTCGTTGGCTGGACACCTGTTTGCAATTGCAGGATACTCGCCGATTGGTTGAACTAGAATCCCTCATTTGCATTTAGGGCAGCTTCCGGGACACTAATGATTGGTCCATGCTGTAATACCTTATTTGTATTTTGGGCAACCAATCAATGCACACCAGCCTGTACATAAACTTGCCATTCTTCCTTAATAAACTTGAGACTTGATCAACACCTCATCTTGTCTCCACTCTGTGTGTCTGTGTGAGTTTGTCCCTCTTCTCGCTCCCTCCTCTAGGTTACTGTTCGACTGTCCTACGGGATGGGACATGTGGCACCCGAACAGTGACCTGGGTACAAGGGATCCAGTGAGGAGCACCAGGATAAAGAAGGCCACAGCGAAAAATAGAACAGGACGGCAAAGAATCATGCTGGTAAGTAACAACGGTTACTTATAAGTAATAAGGGTAATTATGGGACAAGAAATGAGTAAACATGAGTTATTTGTTCATGAAGCCCTCAAGATGCACAGAGTTAAAATTAAGATCAAACAATTACTTTCTTTTTTTGACTTCCTAAAAGAGGTGTGCCCCTGGTTTTCCCAAGAAGGTCCTATTGATGAACAAAGGTGGATGAGAGTAGGTTACACATTAAAAGATCACTACATCACATTTAGACTAGAAAAGGTCCCAGTAATAAACTTTTCTTATTGGAATCTAATAGATGAAATCATTGGATTCCGGTCAACTGACCCCAAAATTGCGACAGTTGTGGAAGAAGAACAAATTATGCAAAGAGATAAAACTCAGGCAGATAGTGGAAATGCCATAGAAACTAAAAAAGACCCTGACACCAAAAAAAGGAGAAGATTTAATTTCCTTAGACAGTGAGGAAGAAGTAACAAATCTTGATAAACAATTGGATGTCAAACTGAAACAAATTAAAAAAACTAAGAGTCAAAGAGGAAGTTACAAACTTCAAAAAGCCTCAGAAAAAAATTATACCCATCTCTTACAGAACTTAAAGCTCATTTAGATGACCAATTAACTGATTATGAAGAAGAAACTTTAGAAACAGAGGCAGCCAGATACAATACTCCAAAATGGCCACCTGAAGAAGAAACTTTAGAAACAGAGGCAGTCAGATACAATAATCCAAAATGGCCGCCTGAAGAAGAAACTTTAGAAACAGAGGCAGCCAAATACAATAATCCAAAATTGCCGCCTGAAGAAGAAACTCTAGAAATAAAGGCTGCCAAGTACAATAATCCAAAATGGCTGCCTTTCAAAAAACGACCACCATCTTATAATTTGATCACATCTGCACCACCTTTGGTGATGCCGGTAATCGAGCCTAGAAAAGTGGTTCTGAATAAAACTAACAACTCGATGAACAAATTCAATTAGAAAAGAAACATCAAGACCTAATATCACAATTGGGAAAACTGAGAGTGGGTAAATCTAAGAGTGGGCTTTGCTACCAGCCCACACTTACCCCTGGCACAAAAATTAATCCAGCTCAGATACCACAGCCATTAATAAACTTTGAAGAACAGGAAGCCTTCCCAGTAACAGAGACTGTAGATCAACAAGGATAAGCATGATGCCATCATAATGGCCTTGACTTTAAATTCATAAAAGAAATTAAAACAGCAGTTGCTCAATATGGAGCTATTGCTCCATATACTTTAGCCATAGTTGAATTGGTGGCAGACAATTGGTTTACACCAATGGATTGGCAAACATTGGCCCATGCTATGCTCTCTGGAGGAGATTACTTACATTGGAAATCAAAATATGTAGAAGCTTGCAGGGAGACCGCGTGCCGTAATGCCCAGGCCAACAATGGCTGGACAGCAGATATGTTATTGGGAGAAGGCAATTATGCAAATAGCGACAATCAAATACAATATGATCCAGGTCTATTTGCTCAAATTCATGTGGTTAGCATGAGAGCTTGGACAAAACTTCCTACTAAGGGATACTTAAGTACCTCCCTTACCAAAATAAAACAAGAGCCTGATGAACCTTTTTTTGAGTTTATTCATCAGTTAATTACTGCAGCAGGGAGAATATTCGACAGTGCTGATGCAGGTACCGATTTTGTTAAACAATTGGCATACAAGAACACCAATACCGCCTGTCAAGCAGCAATCAGGCAATATAGAAAAAAGACAGATTTATCAGGATATATTTGCCTATGTTCTGATATTGGGTCAGCATACCAATAGATTGGCTATGGCTGCCACCCTTCAAGGGTATACTGTCCACCAATTCCTTAACTGTAACAATAGAGGCAATTGTTTTAATTGCGGTTGGCCCAGACATATGGCAAAAAATTGCAGGACAAAAAACACTGGTGGTCAGAAACAAAATCACCCTTTTGAGTTGTACAGTAAATGCCAAAGGGGATGCCACCCCACTAATGAATGCAGATCCAAAAAGGACATCCATGGCAGATCAATCAACCATAATCAGGGAAACAGGAACAGTGGACCACCCCAAGCCCCCAGACCCAATCAAGCTTTTGGGACACTAGAGTTTGTTCCAGCAAACAACAACAATCCGTTTCAGACCTCTCCAGAACAACGCCTGGAAACACAGAACTGGCCCTCTGTTCCACCACCCACACAGTGCTTTTTATTCTTTCTCTGATCAAACAGTTACATTTACAACATCCTCAATGTCAGCTCAGTTAGTTGAACTGCAGACAGTTGTTGCAGTTTTCTCTGCTTTTCCTGACATGCCCTTGAACTTGAAAACTGACAGCACTTATATCGCTATGTCCGTACTACTTCTAGAAACTGTGACACAAATTAAACAAGTTTCTCAGGCTGCACAGTTTTTCCTCCAACTACAGTCTCTCATTAGAAAACAAGACCTTCCTTTTTATATTGGCCATTTACATGCACATACAGATTTACCTGGCCCTCTCACTGAAGGAAATCTCCACGTTAATCTGGCTACAAGACTTTCCTTTCTAACCTCCACTCAAACTGACACAAACCTTTCAGATGCTGTTGCTGCCCATCAACTACATCACTTAAATTCTCACACTCTTCATCTCATGTTTAAAATTACTCAGGAACAGGCCTGACAAATTGTAAAACAATGTCTAACCTGTCTTACCCTTTTGCCTACACCACATCTAGGCGTTAATCCTCGGGATCTTATGCCTAATGCATTGTGGCAAATGGACATCACTCATGTCGCTGAATTTGGTACTACTAAGTATATTCATGTTACTGTTGATACCTTTAGCGGTTTCATTTTTGCCACAGCACAAACTTAAGAGGCCAGTAAACATGTTATTTCCCATGTACTTGCTGCACTCTCTGTTGGGCAAACTTCAACAAATCAAAACAGATAATGGCCCAGGATATACAGGAAATAATTTTGCCTCTTTTTGCAAACAACTCCACATTAAACATGTTACAGGAATTCCATATAACCCACAAGGACAAGGCATTGTCGAATGTTCTCATCTCTCCTTGAAAAATACTCTCCACAAACTAAAAAAGGGAGAACTTTTACAAACCAAAGTCTCACCAAAAAACCTCTAGCACATATACTTTTTGTCCTAAATTTTCTGACACTTGATAAAGATGGATGCTCAGCTGCTGAGCGCTTCTGGCATTCAACAACTAAAACAAAATTTGCCAGTTTTGTGGAAGGATCTTCTGGAAAGTACATGGAATGGTCCAGACCCTGTCCTCATCTGGGGCAGAGGGTCTGTCTGCATTTATTCTCAAAAGATGGATGCTGCTCATTGGCTACCAAAAAGATTGGTCAAACAAATTGATTCAGATGATAATAACGCCTCATACAGGGATGATAAAAACCCCGAAATACCTCTCTCTTCTTCCACAGATCAACAAAATGAAGATTCTTCTTGAATACCTGACTCTACTTTGTCTCTTTGACACTATCACCGCTGGTTTTGACCCTGGCAAAACTCGAGACTTTCCTACACAAAACGTTCCTTGTGAATGCTCGGGCAGTAAGATCACCCATCTTTCCTTTAAACCACTCACAATAGTTACATGCTCTGGACACACCACATATCCTTACCCCCAAAACACCACATATCTACATAGTTGGTATTGCATTGATACACCCACTATCTCTTCTTCTGCACCTGCACCACGTACCTGTTCATCTTTCAAATCCACACTTTATGCCTCTTGCTACAATCATGCTACCACATACATTCACAATAATGAAACTTATTTCACAGCTACACAGATTAAAACCTTTACAGGATCAACAGAAACTTCAGATATCTCGAGTCACTTTACAGAACACTGCACACTTGATAACCAAGGAAAAACCCTTTGTTGGGGCCTAACTGCTCCTCCCCACATCTCTGATGGGGGTGGACCTCAAGATAAGATTAGACAACTCAAGGTACAAAAACACTTAGAAGATCTCACACATCACTTACATACCCACTTGTCCTACCACCTGTTGGCCTTGCCTGGCCCTCGAGACAACCCTCTTGACACACATGCACATTCACTTCTTGATTTTACTCTTGCCCTATCAATGCTTCTAAACCCCAAATCGCTGAGGACTGCTGGCTCTGTCCTTGTCACGGTCCACAAACTCCATCAGCCCTCCCAACAGTCAATATAACTTATCCTGTTAATTCTTCACACTGTTTACCTACTTCACCCTTTTTAGTTCAGCCTATCTTCCCCTCAGACATAAGTTGCCTTTATTCCCTCTCCCTTAATTGTTCTGACGAAGTTGTTCTTGGCTTCATTGCATTCTCTGATTGTACTGATAAGATACACACTTCCTATACATCTAATTTGTGCGCTCCACTTAATACAATCTTTGTTTGTGGCACTAACTTAGCTTACACTCTTACCCAAACACTGGGTAGGTTCTTGTGCCCTTGCTATACTTATCCCTGACATAGATATTATTAAAGGAGATGAACTGGTTCCCATTCCTACTTTTGACTTCATTTCAGGTAACTCCAAATGCACTAGATCTAAACGTGACATACAGTTCCTCCTTATTCTTGCCACCTTGGGCATCACTGCAGCTACAGCTACCAGCTCCACTGGATTAGGGTACTCTCTTCACCTCAAACAAGTTACTGAGGGCCTTATCTCTGATGTCCAAGAGTTACCTTTATTCAAGACCAATTAGACTCCCTTGCAGAAGTAGTTCTCCAAAATAGATGTGGGTTAGATCTCTTGGCAGAACGGGGGGGGGGGGGGTGGTCTCTGTTTTGCTTTACAGGAACGCTGCTGCTTTTATGCCAACAAGTCAGGCATAGTACGTGACAAGCTCAACCAACTACAGGAAGATCTTCTTCAACGTTGAAAACAGCTTGCTGACAACCCCTTATGGACTGTGTGGAACGGACTTCTCCCATTTTTATTCCCCTTGCTTGGTCCTCTTTTAGGCCTTCTGATTGTTTGCTCTTTGGGGCCTGTCCTTTTCAATAAGTTCATGGCATTCCTTAAACAACAAAATGATTTGATAAAAATGCTGCCTATCCAAGTCCACTACCACAACCTAGAGATGGAGTATCATGGAGCCTAGACTGTGCTCCTGCCTGAGGCGCTGAATCAGTTAGCCAAAGACGGTAAGAGAGTCTGAGCCCAATGCTGTAAAGTCCTTCCACCTAAGACAGGAAACCCATCATCACAATGGGATTCTCCAATGACAGGTAAGAATGGACATGTGACTCTAAAAACGACTCCAACCTAAGATGGGCATGATTCCCCCAGGCCTTTTCTCCTCTCTTTGAAAAAATAAAAAAGGCGACCAGGATCCAAAGACTAGGACCTCACCTTCTTTAAAGACCAGACAGGTCCTTGCACTGCAGGAGTTCTCCCATTCCATCTATAGCCCACTTCCCAGGAAGGAACATTGAGGCTGGGGCATGACTGCCCCCTCCAGCCCACACCAGGCTCCCAAGACTAGGACCTCACCTTCTTTAAAGGTAGGCAGGGCCTCATTCTTCCCATTTTTTTCTTCTTTGCTATTTCTTTTTGATTTGCTAATTCTCTCCTCCCCTTTGTCCCACAGACCAGACAGGTCCTTGTCCTGCAGGAGTTCTCCCATTCCATCTATAGCCCACTTCCCAGCAAGGGACATTGTTGCTGGGGCACGACTGCCCCCCAGCCCACACCAGGCTCCCAAGACTAGGACCTCACCTTCTTTAAAGGAAGGCAGGGCCTTATTCTTTTCATTTTTTTCCTCTTTGCTATTTCTTTTTGATTTGCTTATTCTCTCCTCCCCCTTGTCCCACAGAGCAGACAGGTCCTTGCCCTGCAGGAGTTCTCCCATTCCACCCACTGGTGAAATCGCGTGCCACACTATTGTGCAGCACACGACTTTTTCTTTAATCTCCTCTGAACTCTTTTCTTTCCTCTTATATTATCCTCTCTTCTTTATCCTCCACTCTTCCTGAGGGATTTGACAGATTTCGAATCCCAGTTCTGAACTTCCATAGTATATTGGAAGGTTCCTGGGATCCTCGTCAATACTGAACAACCTGTGATTATCTAGAATAGAGTACCCCTCTTGAGACCACATTACTAAAAACATCAGGAGAGGTACTTGTGCACACATCAGTTCACAGAAAACAGATACACACTTGCTCCTAGTCGAAGAAACTTTCTCCTAAGAGATATTCAAAAGAGAATACATAATCTAATGGCCAGATGTAAGAGAAGAGCCTCAGGTCCGAACAACTCAGGAAATATGTCTTCATCAAAGGAACAGAGTAACTCCCCTCTATCTCTCTTAAAATCTGAGGATGTCACCAAAATGTCAGAGAAAGAATTTAGAACCTTCATGATGAACTAATTCTATGAGTTAGAACAGAAGAGACAATAAACGTCAGGAGATTAAGAAATCCTTCCACGATATGAAAGAAGACATGGACACTCTGAGAAAGAATCAGATGGAGCTATTAGAGATGAAGTCGGAAATACAGGAAATCAAAAACTCTCCTGAAAGTATTAAAAGTCAATTAGACCATGCAGAAGATTGAATCTCCAATGTAGAAGACAAAATCTCTGACCTTGAAAAAACCACCAAGAAGATAGAGAAAATAACTTAAAAACACAAGCATAATATATGAGAAATACTAGATTCCATAAGATGCCCAAACAGAATAATTGGCATCCCAGAAGGTGAAGAAAGTAATAACAGCATGGAAAATCTATTCCATGAAATTCTGGAAGAGAATTTCCCAAGTCTAGAAAGGCACTCAAGCATCCAGACTCAAGAAATACAAAGGACCCCAAATAGACTCAACCCCAGAAGATCTTCCCCAAGGCACATTATAGCCAGACTCTCGAAGACCACAGATAAAGACATGATACTAAAACTGGCAAAAGAGAAAAGAGAAGTGAAATACAAAGGTCATCCCATCAGGCCAACACTGGACCTCTTAACTGAAACAATGCTAGCAAGGAAAGAATGGGAAGATGTATTGAAAGTTTTAAGAGAGAAACAATTTCAACCAAGACTATTATATCCAGCAAGATTATCCTTCATATCAGAAAAAAGATTAAAATCTTCTCAGACAAACAAAACCTGAAAGAATTTGCCAACACCAGACCAGCTCTTCAAGAAACCCTGAAGAAAGTACTGTTCCAGGAAAACTAAAGAATTAACAGCCAGAAACAAAGAAATAAAAGTCAACTAAGACAATGGCCAACTTAAACGTCTGTACAGATCCTGTAACATCAATAATAACATTAAATGTTAATGGATTAAATTCTCCATTCAAGAGACAAAAACTGGCTGAATGGATAAAACAAACAAACAAACAAACAGAAACCCTCTACCTGTTGCCTACAGGAAACCCACTTAATGGAAAAAGACATACATAGACTCAAGGTGAAGGGTTAGAAAAAGGTTTTCCATGCATATGGGAACCAATAAAAGCTGGAGTTGCAATATTGATTTCTGACAAAATAGGCTTTAAAACAAAAACTGTTCAAGCCAGGAGATTGAATCAGTAATAAATAACCTCCAAACAAAGAAAAGCCCTGGCCCTGATAGATTCACCTCTGAATTCTACAAAACCTTCAAAGAAGAGTTAACCTTCATTCTGCTCAATTTATTTCTAAAGATCCAAAAGGGTGAATCTCTCCCTAATTCATTTTATGAAGCCTCTATTACCCTTATCCTTAAAACAGATAAAGACAGGACAAGGAAGGAAAACTACAGACCAATATCTTTGATGAATATGGACTCAAAGATTCTCAACAAGATACTAGCAAATCATATCCAACAACTTATAAAAAAGATCATACACCATGATCAGGTAGGCTTTATTCTAGGAATGCAAGGTTGGTTCAACATATGCAAAACCATAAATCTAATACACCATATTAACAGGAAAAAAGACAAAAGCCATATGGTCATATCAATTGATGCAGAAAAAGCATTTGGTAAGATACAACATCCCTTAATGATCAAGATTCTCAGAAAAATTGGCATAGAAAGGTCATTTCTCAACACAATAAAAGCCATCTATGAAAAACCCATAGCAAACATCATCCTGAATGGAGAAAAACTGAAAGCTTTCCCACTAAACATGGGAACAAGACAAAGTTACACACTTTCTTTACTCCTTTTTAATATAGTACTGAAAATCCTTGCCAATGCAATCAGAAAAGAGGAAAAAATAAAAGGCATTAGAATAGGAAAAGAAGTGAAACTCTCTTTATTCACAGATGACATGATTGTATACATAGAAGACCCAATGATCTCCATGGAAAAATTACTGGAAGGAATACATGATTACAGTAATGTTGCAGGATATAAAAGCAATATACAGAAAGCGATAGCATTTCTGTATATTAATAACAGGCAGACTGAGATAGAACTGAAGAAAGTTATTACATTTACCATAGCCACCAAAAGTATAAGATATTTAGGAATAAATCTAACCAAATAAGTTAAAGACCTCCACAAGGAAAACTATGAGAAGGTAAAAAAGAAAATGAAAATGACACAAAAAAAGTGGAAGGACATTCCATGTTCCTGGATTGGAAGAATTAATATAAACAAAATGGCAATTCTACCCAAACTAATCTACATATTTAATGCAATGCCAATCAAAGTACCAGACACAGTCTTCACAGACCTAGAAAAGACAATCATAAAATTCATCTGGAATCATAAAAGACCCTGTATTGCCAAAAAAAAATTCTACATAAGAAGAGTGGAGTGGGTGGCATTTCACTCCCTGACCCAAAAATATACTACAAAGCTGTGGTAATCAAAACAGCATGGTATTGGCACAGAAACAGACAGGAGTACCAATGAAACAGAATAGAGTCCCCAGAAATAAATTCCCAAACATACAGTCAACTGATTTTTGACAAGGGGTACCAGTCAATCCAGTGGGAAAAGGAAAACTTCTTCAGCAAATGGTGCTGGAAAAACTGGATTTCCACCTGTAGAAAGATGAATCTGAACCCCTACCTCTCACCTTTGACAAAAATCAAGTCAACGTGGATCAAGGATCTAAATCTAAGACCCCAAACTATTAAACTGCTTCTAGAAAACATTGGGGAAACTCTGGGAGACATTGTGGTAGGGAAAGACTTCTTACATAAGACGCCCAAAGAACAGTCAATCATCCCCAAACTAGACAAGTGGGATTACATCATACTAAGAAGTTTCTGCATGGCAAAAGACACAGTAATTAGTGTGAATTGACAGCCCTCTGAATGGGAAAATATGTTTTGTTAATTATGCTTCAGATAAGGGACTGATAAGCAGAATACACAAGGAACTCAAGGTGCTGTTTTGAAAAAAGCTAATCAGCCCTATTAAAAGATGGGAGAAGGAGTTGAAAAAAAACCACTCTCTAAAGATGACATACAAATAGCCAAAAGACATATGAAAAAATGCTCCACATCCCTCATTGTAAGGGAAATGCAGATCAAAACAACATTGAGATACCACCTAACCCCGTTCAGAATGTCTATGATTAAAAAAGCAAAAAATGATAAGTGTTTGCAGGGGTGTGGTGAAAGGGGAACCCTCTTACACTCCTGGTGGGAATGTAAATAGGTCCAGTCACTGTGGAGAACAATTTGGAGATTCCTCATAAATCTACAAATAGAACTACCATATGACCCAGCAATCCCACTCCTCAGTATCTACCCAAAGGGCAGAAGAGTTCTTCATTGGAAAAGTGCTTCCACATCAATGTTTATTGCGGCATTATTCACAATTGCTAAGACATGGAACAATGCCCCCATACAGATGGATGGATTGAAAAACTGTGGCACATATATTCTATGGAATACTATTCAGCCATAAAAACCAACAAAACCCTGGCTTTTGACAAAGAGTGGAAGAATATGGAAGATTTATTACTGAGTGAAGCAAGCCAGGTTATGAAGGAGAGACACTGTATGTCATCACTTACATACCAATTGTCTGCACTGTATAACTGAAACTGATTTACCTAAGGTTGTACAAACACAAGAGATGAGGGTTAGTGCCAGAAGTAGTGTGTGTGGAGAAGAGGGACCTAAGGAAGGACATTTGTAAGAGGAATACGGAGAGAGAGCATTGACAGGATGGGGAGGTGTGGTGTTATTGGTGGAAGATACTCTGATCATCTGGACTGGGGAGAAATGTTCACACAGATACTGAAATATTCACTTTGTAAGCTAAATAATATGATAGAATTTATATAAAAAATTAAAACAAAAAAGTGAAAAAAATTAAAAAGGGGGACATGTGGATGGCACTGCATAAGGAAGCCATCTTAAGAGCTATCCGCCATCTTAGAAACCTTTGGGTTTCACTTTTACTTCCTCACTGAGCAAACCATTTCCCAGAAACCACATGACCAACTGTCAGAAACCATGTAAACAACTGTTCTTCCCACAGGGCAGATATGTTTCTAGGCAACGGGAGAGATAATGTGCCTCTCCTTGGCTGGATGCCTGTTTGCAATTGTAGGATACTTGCCTAGTGGTTGAACTAGAATCCCTCATTTGCATTTAGGGCAGCTTCCGGACACTAATGATTGGTCAATGCTCTAATACCTTATTTGCATTTCAGGCAACCAATCAATGCCCACCAGCCTGTATATAAACTCACCATTCTTCCTTAATAAACTTGAGACTTGATCAGCACCTCTTCTTGTCTCCACTCTGTGTGTCTGTGTGAGTTTGTCCCTTTTCTCTCTCCCTCCCCAAGGTTACTGTGCGACTGTCCTGTGGGTTGGGACAGAAAACAATACTAATAAAAAAATTGCATTTACTTAGAAGCATTGTATTTACATGTCAGCAAAACAGCTGCACCTTTTTTATTTTTTGAATTACATGGTGGTATTCAGTTAACAGAACAATTATTTTATATAAGCTTCATCAGAGACAACTGAAGATGAAAAAATGACCATCCCCATACATAACTAAATTGTGTTGTGTACCAACAAAAACCTGCTTTAAATTTTCATGCCAATTTACAACCCCTATACTGTACCAGGCAAAGTTAGTGGCTATTAAAAATATCACCAGGACAGGGCTATCTACAGACACATTCAGTAGTGTGTTAACTATACAAAAAAAGACACTGTACAATTTGAAAACAAATATTACACAGCCTTATATTTCAATTTTTTTCTTGAAAAGGAGTGAGTTGTGTACAGGGGGTTAAATGCTTTATAGACAAGGAAAATAAACCTGCACTAGAATGAACATATTCATCATCATCATCTTCATCTCCACCCTCATCTTCCTCTTCTTCCTCATCTTCATCTTCCTCATCATCCTCCTCTTCCTTTTTCCTGCTCTTTTCAGCCTTGACAACTCCCTTTTTTGCTGCATCAGGCTTTCCTTTAGCTCGGTATGCAGCAATATCCTTTTCGTATTTTTCCTTCAGCTTAGGAGTCTTCTTTTTATAAGACTGTTTATCACCTGAAGCAGTGTTATTTCACATCTCTCCCAGTTTCTTTGCAACATCACCAATGGGTAGGCCAGGATGTTCTTTGATTTTTGGGCGACATTCAGAACAGAACAAGAAAAAGGCCAAAGGAGGCCTCTTGGGTGCATTGGGATCCTTGAACTTCTTTTTTTGTTTCCCGTTTAGTAGGAATATAGGTTTTCATTTTTCTTTCATAATGGGTCTTGTCTGCCTTTGCCATATCTTCAAACTTTCCTTTCTCTTTAGCAGACCTGGTCTTCCACCTCTCTGAGCACTTCTTAGAAAACTCTGAGAAGTTGACTGAAGCATCTGGGTACTTCTTTTTGTGCTCCTCCCAGCAGTATGCACAAAGAATGCATATGATGACATTTTGCCTTTTGGCTTCTTAGGAACTCCTTTGCCCATGTTTACTTATCTTTCCTCTGTGAGAAACAGAGTCTCCCAGTGCCCGTCTGGCTCTCACTTGCCCCAGTGCTGTCTCTTTAAGTTCTTTTATACATTCAATCGTGTCATTTAATTTGCAAAATGAATATTCCTACTTGTGTAGATTTCACCCCAGTCCAGTTGATAATACTATAAAGTTATCTTCAACAGATAATACCCCATTTCTTTTTCCCATTAATGCTTTGCCTCTCCATAATAATATGTATGATTAAGTCACTATGCAGTATGGATGGGAAATCATATTTTGTATGCTGTGATGATTCTTAGGGTAAGAATGTAAATTAAGTTACAAAAAAAGAAAAGTTTCAGAAAAAAAAAAATCCATTCGATTACTGCAGTTAAGATATATAGCCCCAGCTAGGTGCTACTTTATAGGATGCCTAAAGTTAGACTTGTGTTAATGGAAATGTATATATCACCTGTGTTTGCTATGAAATTATTTAGATTAATTAAGATCTTTAGTAATTCAACAAAAAATGGGGGAAAAACAGTATAGAAAGTAAACATAGATACCAGAGACCTTGTGGGAAGAGAGTGGGAGATGGCTGAGGGTAAGAGATATTGAACCAAGGATGGGGGGAGGGAAGCAAAACATACAGGAAACAAGAAATGGAAAATTATTTGTTGACAAAAACATGTATGTTGATGTGCTTGATTGAGACAATATACAGTGTACTCTGGATGGAAAATCTCATTTTGTATGCTGTAATGATGTACAGTGAATGAACGTAAACAAATAAATTTAAATTAAAAAAAAAAACTTCCATCCATTTTTTTGTTTGTGTACAATTTGCAAAACTATTCTGAAAGCAGAATATATGTCCACAAGTCTGCAAAGAGTGCAAATTTAGGATATGGTAAATGCTTTATGAGTTACTTTCAAACAACTGTCTGTGGTGATTGGGCCTTTAATTTGTCATCTTTTTTGATCAAAATATTTTGATGCCAGCCTTCCTTCCACTGCCCTAAACTATAAAGCATTTTTTAATGAGTTGAAATTAGGGAAGGACTACAACTACTAGAAGAGAAGAAAGTTCTATTGGAGGTTTCAGAGCCCCCACAGGACCAGTATCTAGGTAAAGTCTAGGCTGGAACCTCGGACAGAGTATGAGTATGTGCAGGTGGCATCCCTGAGGATTCAGAGCTTCAGTGGACCATGAGTGCTCCAGCTGCGTAACTCACTAAACTGTCTTGCCAGTTTCTACACTGACTTGACTGGGCATAATTCAAAGGAAAAGCTCATATTCATTCCATTCTTCTGGAGCTCTGTGATAGCATTTAATAACACCTCAATGGAATGTCTTCCACTGTGGGAGGCTGCGCACCAGCGAGTCTGCCAAGGTTTCTCAGAGAGCAAACAATTGCCATGATTGGTTCCCTTCAAAAAACCTGACCTTTGAAACCTTGCTCTGATTGGCCACTAGAATCCCTCAGATTTGCATATCTGGCACCTCATGACTGGTCCAAAAGCAACCAATCATAACCCAACTTTTACAACCAATCACGGCTCACCATTTACAACCAATCATAACCCACCTTTTACGATCCTTCATTCAACGAATCATGGCCCACCAACGTGTATATAACCACGATGCCTGGCCCACAATAGCCAGACGACCAGGAAGACAATGAAGACAACACAGATGACCAGGAAGACAATGAAGATGACGCAGACGACCAGGAAGATGACCACGACCCTGGAGAGCCTGAAGAGCTGAAACACCATACAGTCTCCAGATGACCCTGAAGACCCCGAAGAGTTGTAACACTACATCGTCTCTGGACAATCCTGGAGAGCTGTGACACTGCGTTGTCTCCTTGCTGCTCACAATAGACGATGCGGCCCTGAAGAGTTGTAACACTGCGTCATCTCCATGCTGTACCTTGCTGCCCACAATAAACAGACGACACTGACACTGTGTTGTCTCCGTGCTGTAACACTACGCCACTTGTCCCAGCTCTCACTCCTTCACTCAGGAAACCTGTTCGACTGTCCCCCCGGGTTGGGACATTCCACATATAGTATTATGGTATTTCTTCAAGTAATTGCTAAAAGATACAGGGTCTAATTGTTCTATAATACTCATACCCATTTTATCTAGATATTCAATGGATCTATAAATCTCCCCATGGGATTCATCATAGTAACTGTAATGGAACTTTGACCCCAATGGCAGAAATCAGAAGAAACCACAAAGAGATCACTAGGCTCCACTAGATATTTACTGAAGAGTTTCCGAATTCCTGTTCTTTTGACTCACTCAGAGCTCCAACCAGTACAGGAATAATGGTAAACTCATCCTTATGGCTTTCCATGGCTTTAGCTCTGTATGGCAAATGCATTTCAATACTGTGTTCATCTTCATCTGTTTGCAGAGACATGCATTCAAACATCCCCGTTTTCCATAGTTCTCCATAAATCTTTTGTTCAATACAAAGATCATACAAAGATGTCCTATATATATCCACACTGGAAAGTGCACATCGAGAGAAGGGCACATGATGAGAAGGCCCAAGGATGAAAATTCTTTGGGTAATAGATGGATCCACTTGTTTGTAAGCATGGGCAGCACAAGACCCACAATACGTATATCCCACATGGGGTGCAATAATGGCTGTAGAAGGTCTTTTTGTAGACTGTACTTGTGAAAGCCAACATTCCAGCTGTGCATTGAGCTGCGGTCCTGAGGCTGTATACCAGATCCTAGCATGACTGGCTTCCCAGAAGACCACTTAGTTGGACATCTTGGTGCTTGTGCCACTCGCCACTCTAACGGGAAAAGGCAAGGTCTTTTTTTATGACTGAGTAGTATTCCATAAAATATATGTGCCAAGTTTTTAAATACATTCATCTGTTCATGAGCATTTTGAGTGGCTCTAAATCTTAGCAATTCTGAATAATGCCACAGTAAATATCGATGTGCAAGGACTTTTCCAATTAAGAATTCCTCCATGCTTTGAGTAGATACCAAGGAGTGAGATTGTTGGATCATATGGAAGTTCTATTTGTAGATTTTTTAGAAATCCAAATTGTTCTCCACAGTAGCTAGATAAATTTACATTCCCATCAGCAGCGTAAGAGAGTTCCCCCTTCACCGCACCCCCGCCAGCACTTATCATTATTTGTTTTTATAATCTTAGTCATTCTGACTGGGGTTAGGTGATATCTCATTGTTTTGGTCTCTAATCCCCTAAACTGAGGGATGTTGAGTATTTTTTCATATGCCTTTTGGCAATTGGTATGTCATCGTTAAAGAGTTTTTTCTTTTTCTTTTTTTTTCAACTCATTGTCCCATCTTTTAATAGGGTTGATCATCTTTTTTTCAGAACAGCTGGTTGAGTTCTGTGTATTCTGGTTATCAGCTCCTTGTTTGATGCATAATTTACAAAATATATATTCCCATTCTGAGAGATGTGATTCACAATAATTAGTGTGTCTTTTGCCATGCAAAAACTTCTTAGTCTGATGTAATTCCACTTGTCTATTATAGGGATTATTGACTTTGATTTGTGGGTCTTATTTAAGAAGTCTTTGCCTACATCAATGTCTCCCAGAGTTTCCCCAGTGTTTTACAGGAGCAGTTTTATAGGTTGAGGCCTTAGATTTCAATCTTTGATTCACCTTGAGTTGATTTTTTTTGTCACAGGTGAGAGGTGGGGGTTCAAATTCATCTTTCTGGAGGTGTATATCCAGTTTTTCCAGCACCATTTACTGAAGTGGTTTTACTTTTCTCAGTAGATTTACTGGTACCCTTTGTCAAAAAGGGTATGTTGAGTGTATGTTTGGGAGTTTATGTCTGGGGACTCTATTCTGTTCCATTCGTCCACCTCTCTGTTTTTGTGACAGTACCATGCTGTTTTGAATGCCAAAAATTTGTAGTATATTTTTGGGCCTGGAAGTGAGATGCTGCCCACTCCACTCTTTTTAGGCAGGATTCCTTTGGCAATATGAGGTCTTTTATGATTCCAGACAAATTTTATGATTGTCTTTTTTAGATCTCTGAAGAATGTGTCTTGTATTTTGATTGGGATTACATTAAATATGTAGATTAATTTGGCTAGGATTCCCATTTTGATTGTATAAATTCTTCCAATACAGGAACATGGGATGCCCTTCCAGTTTTTTGTGTAATTTTTTATTTCTTTTCTTAGCTTTTTGTAGTTTTCCTTGCAGAGGTCTTTAACTTCTTTGGTTAGATTTATTTTTAGGTATCTTATACTTTTTGTGGCAATGGTAAATGGAATAACTTTTTTCTGTTCTGTCTCAGTCTGTCTGCTGTTGTATGTAGACAAGCTGTAGATTTCTGTATGTTTATTTTGTATCCTGCAACTTTACTGTTTTTATGTATTAATTCCAGGATTTTTTTCATTGATACCATTGGGCCTTCTATCTATACAATCATGTCATCTGCAAATAGAGAGAGATTCACTTCTTCATTTCCTATTTGAACGACATTTATTTTATCCTCTTTTCTGATTGCATTGGTGAAGACTTCCAGTACTATATTGAAAAAGAGTCAAGAAAGTGGACAGATTTTAGTGGAAAAGCTTTCAGCTTTTGTTCATTTAGGATGATGTTGCTATGGGTTTTTTATAGATAGCTTTTATTGTGTTGAGAAATGTCCCTTCTATGCTGATTTTGCTGAGAATTTTCATCATGAAAGGATGTGTCAAGGACCAGCCTCAGTGGGGGTGGGTTATCTTGACAGAGGCGGCACAGGAAGGAAAGACTGAGGCCTCGGTGCCTTTTTCGTGCACGTCCTCAGTCAGACACTCCCAGAGATCACTCTCTGTAGAGTGACAACTGCTAGGAATCACCGTACCTTTTTATTGAAAATGTGATACATGCAAGTAAACGTGTTCTAATTATCAGTTCATAAAGTTTTAACAATAGGGATCATAGATTCCATTCAGGGTTGGATTAAGGGCGTGTCTATTACAATTCAACAATTGTTTGATTGATGTAAGCAGGAACTTCAAGGAATGCAGTTTTGGGAAACAGCTCCAGCAAGCAGAGTTAATTATCAGCTGATGCTCAGCAGCAGCCATCTTGCGATTACTAAGTACGATGCTAAGAAAAGAAAATCTCAAGTATAGGTATTAGTTCTTATGGATCTCAATAAAGAATGATACTTATATAATTCTATGGGGATCTAATTAGATAATTAGAACATGTAGCCCCTCACCCGTTTACTTGCATGTATCACATTTTCTTTTTTTCCCCCTTTAAATTTATTTATTTTTTATATTAATTCACTATACATCATTACAGCATACAAATGAATTTTCCATCCAAAATACACTGTGTATTGGCTCAGTCAAGCACATCAACATACATGTTTTCAGCAAATAATTTTCCAATTCTTACGTCTTGTATACTTTGTTTTTTGTTTTGCCATCCTTGATTCCTTATCCCTCACCCTCTGCCATGCCCCACCCTCCTCCCACATTGTCTCTGGTATCCATGGTTGCTTTCTATGCCTTCCCCCCCATTTAATTGATTTGCTAATGAACTTAATTAGTCTAAATATATCCAATAGCTAGCACAGCTGATATATACCTATACATGAACCCAAGTCTGACTTTAGGCATAAACCCCAGTGAGTAGAATGAACATATTATAAAGTAGTACCCAGCTGGAGCTATATAGCTTACTGCAGTCATCAAATATGCATTTTTTAAAAAATTGATACGAACAGTTTTACCGTTTTTTTTTCCTCCTACAACTTTCTTTTTTTAATTACTTAACATTCATTCCCTGAGCATCATCACAACGTACTTCATGTGGTTTCCCATCTAGAATAAACTGCATAGTAGCTTAATCAAGCATGTTATCATCAATAATATTCCATTTCTACTTTCATACATATGTATACGTATATATATGTTTTTTACCGATGTTTGACCCTCTGCCCTTTCCCACTCTCTTATTACACTATCTCTGTTATATACAGTTGTCTTCCATTCCTTTTTCCCCAACATTTTGTTGACCACACGATATCATAAGTAATCTAACTACTTTCAGCAGGTAATTTCAAGAAGAGTAGTTTTGAACTGGTAATGATATTTCCTTGAAACTTAAAGCCTAGAAACAGGTTAGTATTCTGTTCAAATAGTAGGTACATGCACCTATCAACAGCTCAAGACAGGGTAAAAATCCTTTAAAACTGGAAAACAAAGCTTAGGAGAAAAGTAGCAATAATTTAGTCAAGTCACAGAATGTTGTTTCATTGGTTCAGTCTCATGTACTTAATCTTTCTTCTGTTAAGGTTCGATCTTCCAGATTGAATTCTGGGATAAAATATTCATCTCCTAACATTGTCCCTACAATTAAGTTGCCCATTTTCTTAGTTTTTTGAACTCTTATTTCTGTGTGTCTGCATTTAATTTTACTGACATAGCACTCCCTTAAGAACTTCTTGGAGATCTGGTCTGGTGCTGGTAAATTCCTTCAGGTTTTGTTTATCTGGGAAAGTTCATGTCTTTTCTTCCCAAATGAATGATAACCTTGCTGGGTACAGAATTCTCAGCTGAAATTGCTTTTCCCTTAATACTTTGAATATATTTTCCCATTCTCTCCTTGCTCGCATTGTTTCCGATGAGAAATCTGCCGTTAGTCTGATGGGATACCCTTTGTAGGTAACTTGCCTTTTTTCTCTTGCCAGTCTTAGTATCTTGTCTTTGTCTGTGGTTTCGGTCAATCTGGCTATAATGTGTCTTGGAGAAAATCTTCTTGGGTTGATTCTATTTGGGGTCCTCTGTATTTCTTGGGACTGAATCTTTGAGTGCCTCTCCAGGTTTGGAAAGTTTTCTTGCAGGATTTCATGGAATAGATTATCAATGCCCTTAAGAGTCTCTTCGCCCTCTGGGATGCCTATTATCTGGATGTTTGGACGTTTAATTGTATCTAGTACTTCTCACATATTATTTTCAAATTTTTGGGCCATTTTCTCAGTCTTTATGGTGGAGTTTTCCAGGCCAGCCATTTTCTCTTCTACATTAGAGATTCTATTTTCTGTATGATCAAGCCTGCTTTTAATACTTTCAAGGGAGATTTTGACTTCTTGTACTATAGCCTTCATCTCTAACAGTTCCATCTGATTCTTTTGTAAAGTGTGAGACTCCTCTTTTAGATCTTGCATGAATTTCCTCACCTTATGGAACTCTTCAACTCCTTTCTCCTTCCTCTTCAGCAGTTCCTTTTCTCTCTTCTCTTCCATCTCTGTTAGCTTTGCCATTATGAATGTTCTGAATTCTTTATCAGACATTTCCATGATTTCCATTGAACTGTGTGTGGATGAAGAGGAGCTATCCGTTTCCCTTGGAGGAGAGGCATTTTCCTGCTTCTCCATATTTCTTGTGGTCCTGCAGTGATTTCTAGTCATCTGGTGGAGGGTCAGTTTCTTCCAAAACTTGGAAGTTCAATCACGTGGGTTTTGTATGCTGGAGGCCCAGTTAGGAGTGGGACATCTTTCTTTCTCCCAAAATGGCTAGATTACAGAAGCCATGGAGCAGACTGTCTCTTGAAGAGGGTCTGTTCACGTGGGTTTTTTATGCTGGAGGCCCAGTTAGGAGTGGGACATCTTCCTTTCTCCCAAAATGGCTAGATCGCAGGAGCCATGGAGCAGACTGTCTCTTGAAGAGGGGCTGTTCTGGGAAGAGGAGAGGGGATTATTAACAAAATAAAGGCCTAGGAGGGAGGGGCCAAAGGGCCCTGTAAAACGCCTCACCTTAAAAAATTCTAAAAGGCAAAAATTAAAAAAAAAGACCGAGAGAGAGAGAGAGAGAGAGAGAGAGGGGACAGAGACAAAGATTGATTCAGAGACAGGAGACTTGAAAGGGGTTTTCCTACCACGTGGGTTTTGTATGCTGGAGGCCCAGTTAGGAGTCAGCCATCTTCCTTTCTCCCAAAATGGCTAGATCGCAGGAGCCATGGGGCAGACTGTCTCTTGAAGAGGGGCTGTTCACGTGTGTTTTGTATGCTGGAGGCCCAGTTAGGAGTTGGACATCTTCCTTTCTCCCAAAATGGCTAGATCGCAGCACATGTATCACATTTTCAATAAAAAGGCACGATGATTCCTAGCAGTTGTCACTCTACAGAGAGAGATCTCTGGGAGTGTCTGACTGAGGATGTACATGAAAAAGGCACTGAGACTTCAGTCTTTCCTTCCTGTGCCGCCTCTGTCGAGATAACCCACCCCTGCCGAGGCTGGTCCTCAGCAATGTTGTATCTTATCAGATGCTTTTTCTGCATCAATTGATATGATCATTTGATTTTTTAATCTTTTTTTTCCTGTTAAAATGTAGTATTACATTTATGGCTTTGTGTTTGTTGAACCAACCTTGCATTCCTGGAATAAAGCTTACCTGATCATAGTGTATAATCTTTTTTTTTTTATAAGTTGTTGGATACAATTTGCTAGTATCTTGTTGAGAATCTTTGCACCTACATTCATCAGAGATATTGTTCTATTTCCTTCCTTGTCTTGTCCTTATGTGTTTTAAGGATAAGGATGATGGAGGCTTCATAGAATGAAATAGGGTGGGATTTACACTTTTCAGTCTTTAGAAATAACTTGAGCAGATTGGGTGTTAATGATTCTTTGAAAGTTTTGTAGAATTCAGAGGTGAATCCATCGGGGCCAAGGCTTTTCTTTCTTGGGAGGTTATTACTGATTCAATCTCCTGGCTTGTTATGGGCCTATTCAGACTTTCTATAACCTCCTGACTCAATCTTGGTAGATTATATGTGTCCAGGAATTTGTCCATCTCATGCGGATTGTCTTGTTTCTTGTCATATAGTTGTTCATAGTATCCTGTAATGATGTTTTGTATTTCTACTATGTCTGTTGTTATATTGCCTACTTAATTGCAGATTTTATTTACCTGGTTCCTCTCTCTTATGTCTTGCTAGTGGTGTATTGATTTTATTTATCTTTTCAAAGGACAAGCTTTTACTTTCATTCATTTTCTGTATAGTTTGTTTATTTTCTATTTCATTTATTTCTGTTTGTATCTCTATTATTTCCTTTCTTCTGGAGATTTTTCTATTTTTTTGTTGTTCTTTTTTCAATTCATTGAGTCATGATGTTATATGTTTCATTTGCCTTCTTTCTGTCTTCTTCTTATATACACTAATTGCTATGAACTTCCCTCTTATGACTGCTTTAGCAGTGTCCCATAAATTATGGAAATTCATGTCCTCATTGTCATTGGCTTCCATGAATCTTTTGATTTCAGTCTTTATTTTTTCAGTAGTTGTGAATTCATTGTGGAGTAGGTTATTTCTTTTTTATGTATTTGAGTATTTTTGAGTATTTCTCTTGAAATTATACTCAAGTTTTATTCCATCATGGTTGTAGATTGATCACATGATAGGATACAATGCAAACCTTTGTGGATTCAATGGCATAGAAACTATATACAGGCTGTATAGTTATTTTAAAAAGCATCTTTTATCTATTGCCATATCTGATTCAGTCAATATGCTGTTATTAGTCTAGTGCTGTTTTACAAGTTTAGACATTTTTGGTGTATATTAGTCTTCCTTAATTTTGTTGTAAATAAATTTAGTTTTATCATTTCTAGATAGTCTTTATACCATATATCACTACTAGGCTTCTCTAAATAGGAAACTTGCTTCATTTAACCCTCACAGTGTAAAATTTAAAAATTACTAAAATTAACTTATTGTTATTGTTTAATTTGCTCCCCAAAGCAATGAAGAATGTTACTACAGGTCATGAATTTCTTTTATTTGTCCTTACCAGTGTTCAGGAACTGCAGCCTTTCTTCTTGTGATTTTCTTAATCATTTACCTGATAAACTTGCTTGGAGACTGTGCTATATTAGTGATTGTTATTTTGAAATCAAAACTCCAGTCCCCTATGTATTTTTTTCTGGGAAACTTTGTTCTCTGGATATCTGCTATTCTTCAGTGACATTGCCTAAGGTGCAATAAATATATTTTCCAGTCACAGGGCTCTGTCATTCTTGGGTTTATCACTCAAATGTACTTATTACACTTTCTGGGAAGTACAGAGGCCATATTACTGGCCATCATGGCCTTTGATCATTTAGTAGCCATCTGCAAGCCAGTTTGCTACACTGTCATCATGAACTTCCAGATTTGTATTCTGTTGTAAGCTTCAGTCTGACTCACCAGCTGCTTTTATTTTCTGACGTATTCTGCCATTGCTGCACAACTGAAGTTTTGCCACTCTCAGAAGCTCATTCACTTCTTCTGTGATATCAAGCCTCTCTTGGAATTCGATTTTGTTGACACATGGCTCAGTCAGTGGCTTCTTTTTATAGTCACAGGAAGCATATTGATGGGAACTTTCTTCCTGACTTTTCTCTCCTACTTCTGTATTATTGATTACCTCCTGTTTAAGAACGAGTCCTAGAGAATCCTCCATAGAGTTCTGTTCACTTGTGATTCCCATTTTATGGTATGGTATATCTTTTCTATGAACCTGTGGGCTTCACATACATTTGTTTTGTTTCAGCTACCTTCATTATTCAAGACCAGATTGTGGCTATCCTATATAGTGAAATCACCCCAGTACTGAACCCACTGATATAAGCCCTTAGGAACAAAGAGGTGAAGTTGACCCTGAAGAAAATCTTTGAGAAGAAGTTTTTTTTTTTTTTTTTTTTTTTTTGAGAGGTTTTCGCTATAGGGCGCGTGCACTTGCCAGACAGACAGAAAGAGACATAGAGACAGAAAGCAAAAAATCATCCCCCCAGGGGGGATGGCCACGCCGCAATCCCTTCTCCGTTCTCCTCTTGGGATCTCGGGCGTGCACGCACACGCACCCAGCGTGAGTCCCAAGCCACTAGGTCCGGGACTCAAACTGCGGTCGACTACAAGGGAGTCTAGTGACAGCCATTATGCCAACTGCTGGTCTCGAGAAGAAGTTGTTTTAAGACTGCCAGAAGCACCTATGATAAATGAGACATGTCTAATTTCCACTGAGAATGATTTCTATCATTTTACTGTGAAGATTTATGAATTTATTTGATTTCCATTTTTCTTTCAAAAAAGTTGAGAATATATTATATCAGGCAATGTAGTAGGTTCAAGAAACACAGGAGTAAGAAAAACAAATTCCACGGTCTCATAAACTCAAAGTTCAGTGGATATAAAATAAACAAATCCATAAAGTCTCTTTGTTGTTTGTAAGCCACTTGGATCACACCTGAGTTCATGCTCAAGGTGGGTCCCAAGATAGTTTCAAAAAGGAGGCTGATCATGTCAGAAAGACCAACAGTGTGATTAGAAGTTTGGGATATTGAGTCATGTGATAACAGCATCACATCTGGTGTGGGGGTGGAGGAAATGGGGACAGAATTCAGCTATGTAGGCAGTGATTAAATCAATCATGCCTATGTAATGATGCCTCAATAAAAAATCCTGTGCATCAAAGTTCAGGTGAACTTCTTTGGCTAGCAACATTCTCCATATTTTTAAACTTAAATGTATGAGATGGGGGTTGTATCTTGAAGAGAGAGGCTTTGTGTTTGGGCCTCTCCCAAAGTCTGCTCAGTGCATGTCTTCTGTTGACTGGGTCTGATTTCTATCTTTTTCTATAATAAAACTTCAATCCTATTTCTAGCTTGTCCTGATTTCTATGAGTCATTCTAGCAAATGATTAAACTTGAAGGTGTGGTGACAACCCTCAAATTTGTAACCAGATAATCAGAAGAAAGCATGGCTTGAGCCACCAAACTGTGGCTGGTGTCTGGAGTGAGGGAAGTCTTTCAAAGGACTGTACCTTGAACTTGTGAAGTTCGGTCTAAATAAAGGTAGTTGGGTAGTTGGAATTTGAGGCACATAGACTGTGTTCCTTTGTGGCCTGCTTCTTGGGTCTCAACCATCCACTGGGAGGCTTTGGTTCCACTTCTAGCAGGCATCTTTTTGTGAGTGCTTCCACACCCTGTAGTTTCCAATTGGAACTTGGGCAAATAGACTGTGCTCTTAACCTGCTTCTTGGGCCCCATCCACCCATGGGGAGACTTTAATTCCACTTCCAGCAGATCTCTCTTTGTGAGTGATGCTCCACCCCTGGGTTTGCCATTGGAGCTGGGAGCTCTCTAGCCCAAGTGCTGCACAAGGTGCACTACACAACATTAGCATCTTCACTACGCCATATCTCCATAGCTCATCACCAAATCATCAGAAGCTGAAAGTTTTATAGAGAGTGGATGAAAAAAAAAAAGTGCTCTCTATATGCGGCTAACAAGAGACACACCTTACTGATAAATACATACATAAACTGAAAGTGAAGGGACGGTAAAAAAAATATTCCACATAAATGGAAATTTAAAAAAGCGACTGGTGTCACAATACTGATATCAGATAAAGTAGACTTCAAGATGATAGTTGTAAGAAAAGACAAAGACTTCTGTATATTAATTTTGTATCCTGCAACTTAACTGTTTTCATGCATTACTTCCAGAAATTTCTTCATGGAAATCATTTGGTCTTCTATGTACACAATCATGTCATCTATGAATAGAGACAGTTTCACCTCTTCTTTTCCTATTTAGATGCCTTTAATTTTTCCCTCTTTTCTAATTGCGTTGTTGAGGACTTCCAGTACTATATTGAAAAGGAGTGGAGAAAGTGGTCATCTTGTCTTGTACCCATTTTTAGTGGGAAAGCTTTCAGCTTTTCTCCATTCAGGATGATGTTCGCGATGGTTTTTTTTATAGATAGCTTTTATCATGTTGAGAAATGACCCTTGTATGCCAATTTTGCTGAGAGTCTTGATCATAAAGGGATGTTGTATCTTATCAAATGCTTTTTCTGCACCAATTGATATGACCATATGGCTTTTGTCTTTTTTCCTATTAATATGGTGTATTACATTTATGGTTTTGCGTATGTTGAACCAACCTTGCATTCCTGGAATAAAGCCTACCTGATCATGATGTACAATCTTTTTTATAAGTTGTTGGATACGGTTTTCTAGTATCTTGTTGAGAATCTTTGCATCTATATTCATCAGAGATATTGGCCTATAGTTTTCCTTCCTTGTCCTGTCCATATCTGTTTTGAGGATAAGGGTGATAGAGGCTTCATAGAATGAATTATGGAGAGATTCACCCTTTTGGATCTTTAGAAATAACTTGAGCAGAATGGGGGTTAACTCTTCTTTGAAGGTTTTATAGAACTCAGAGCTGAAGTCATCAGGGCCAGGGCTTTTCTTTGATGGAAGGCTATTTATTACTGATTCCATCTCCTGGCTTGTTATGGGCCTATTTAGACTTTCTATATCCTCCTGGTTCAACCTAGGTAGATTATACGTGTCCAGGAATTTGTCCATCTCATCCATATTGTCTTGTTTCTTGGCATATAGTTGTTCATAATATCCTCTAACTATGTTCTGTATTTCTGCTTTGTCTGTTGTTAAATTTCCTGCTTCATTGCAGATTTGATTCAACTGGTTCCTTTCTCTCTTCTTCTTAATAAGTCTTGCTAGTGGTGTATCGATTTTGTTTATTTTATCAAAGAACCAGCGTTTACTTTCATTTATTTTCTGTATAATTTACTTATTTTCTGTTTATTTCTGCTCGGATCTTTATTATTTCCTTTCTCCTGGAGTTTTTTGGATTATTTTGCTGTTTTTTCTCCAATTCTCTGAGGCATGATGTTAAGTGATCCATTTGCCTTCTTTCTGTCTTCCTCTTATGAGCACTAATTGCTACAAACTTCCTTCTTATGATTGTGTACATAGAAGACCCAATGATTTCCATGACGAAATTTCTGAAAGTAATGCATGAATACAGTAAAGTTGCAGGATACAAAATTAATATACAGAAGTCTATAGCATTTCTATATACTAACAACAGGCAGATGGAGATAGAACTGAAAAAAGTTATTCCATTTACCATAGCCACTAAAAGTATAAGATACTTAGGGATAAATCTAACCAAAGAAATTAAAGACCTCCACAAGGAAAATTATGAGAAGGTAAAAAAAAAAAAAGAAATTGAAAATGACACACAAAAGTGGAAGGACATTCTATGTACCTGAATTGGAAGAATTAATAAAGCAAAAATGGCAATTCTACCCAAATTAATCTACCTATTTAATGCAATGCCAATCAAAGTACCAGACACATTCTTCACAGATCTAGAAAAGACAATCATATTATTCGTCTGGAATAATAAAAGACCCCGCATTGGCAAAGCAATTATACAAAAGAAGAGTGGAGTGGGAGGCATCTCACTCCCTGACCCAAAAATATACTACAAAGCTGTGGTAATAAAAACAGCATGGTATTGGCACAGGAACAGACATATGGACCAATGCAACAGAATTGAGTCCACAGGAATAAATTCCCAATCATTCAGTCAACTGATTTTTTACAAGGGATACCAG
This sequence comes from Tupaia tana, assembly GCA_026018925.1. NCBI lineage: Eukaryota > Metazoa > Chordata > Mammalia > Scandentia > Tupaiidae > Tupaia > Tupaia tana. The sequence continues at coordinate 126,226,790 of JAKSZU010000003.1, forward strand.
TCTATCCAGTGGGAAAAGGAAAACCTCTTCAGCAAATGGTGCTGGAAAAACTGGATTTCCACCTGTAGAAAGATGAATCTAAACCCCTACCTCTCACCATTGACAAAAATCAAGTCAAGGTGGATCAAGGATCTAAATCTAAGACCCCAAACTATTAAATTGCTTCTAGAAAACACTGGGGAAACTCTGGGAGACATTGGTGTAGGGAAAGACTTCTTACATAAGACCCCTAAAGCACAGTCGATAATCCCCAAAATAGACAAGTGGGATTACATCAGACTAAGAAGTTTCTGCATGGCAAAAGACACAGTGCTTAGTGTGAATCGACAGCCCTCAGAATGGGAAAATATTTTTGTAAACTATGCATCAGATAAGGGATTGATAACCAGAATACATAAGGAATTAAAGGAGCTGTTTGGAAAAAAGATGATGAACCCTATTAAAAGATGGGAGAAGGAGTTGAAAATAACACTCACTAAAGATGACATACGAATAGCCAGAAGGCATATGAGAAAATGCTCAACATCCCTCATTGTAAGAGAAATGCAGATCAAAACTACAATGAGGGACCAGCAGTTAGAGTAATGGCTATGTCGCTGGACTCCCATGTAGTCGACCGCGGTATGTGTCCCGGACCCGGTGGCTTAAAACTCACAGCGGGCATGTGTGCGTGCATGCCCAAGATCCCAAGAGGAGAACGTAGGAGAAGGGATTGCGGTGTGGCCATCCCTCCTGGGGGATGATTTCTCGCTTTCTGTCTCTCTATGTCTCTCTCTGTATGTCTGGCGAGCGCTCGGGCCCTAGTGTGAAAACCTCTCCAAAAAAATAATAATAAAAACAAAACAAAACAACACCAAAAAAAACCCACAACAATGAGATACCACCTAACACCAGTCAGAATGGCTAAGATTAAAAAAAAAAAATGATAAGTGTTGGTGGGGGTGTGGTGAAAGGGGAACTCTCTTACACTGCTGGTGGGAATGTAAATTAGTCCAACCACTGTGGAGAATAATTTGGAGATTCCTCAAAAATCTACAAATAGAACTGCCATATGATCCAGCAATCCCATTTCTTGGCATCTACCCAAAGGACAGAAGAATTTCTCATTGGAAACGTGCTTGCACATCGATGTTTATTGTGGCACTTTTCATGAGGTGGATGTGAATGCCAGATGTGGTGTGTGTGGAGGAGTGGGTCCTCGGGAAGAACATTTGGAGGAGGGATACGAAGACAGCATTGTTGAGACAGGGAGGTAGTGTTGTTATATTTTGATCAAGTTGACCGGGGAGAAATGTTCATATATTGAAATGATCACCATGTAAGCTAAATAATGTGATTGAATGTATTTAAAAAATGTAAATAAAAATAAAAAAAGAAGAGACAAAGAAGGACAGTATATAGTTTAAAAATGTATTTTATTTTATTTAAATTTATTTTATAATTCAATCACCACTATATATCACTTAGCTTGTAAAGTGAATTTTCTGACACTAGTAATACATTCCACACATCCAGTTGGAGATATTATACATGTTATTGTTAACAGATAATAATCCATTTCTGTGTCCCATAAATGTCTTGCCTCTTTATTTTTCTCCTTAATATCTTTCTGTGGCGCGCCCCCGCCCATCGCCTCTCAAGCGCGCCCCTAAGATGGTGCGCAGCGGAAGCCCGAAGCGTGCCCAGAGGGTAAACAACTTTAAGGAGGTAAAACGGTGGGGAGCGTGGAGAGCACGGGAACATGCAACCAATCCTCATTCGAGGATTGGCTTCCGTACACGTGGACAATGCGCTGATTGGCTAAGGGCCCTTTAAAAGGCCCTGGGAGGAAGCGGGGAGGAGGAACTTCTGGAAGATAACCTGGGAAAATAAAGTGCTGAAGAGAAGACCGTCTCCGGGTCGTCTGTAACGCGACATCTTTCCTCAGACTCCTCTTCTCTCACCCTCTTCCCACACTGTATCTAGTATTTATAACTATTTTCCATGTTTCTATATCCTCTAGTCTTCCAGATTCAGCCATAGAGTGCAGTCAGTCAATATATGTTTAGTGGAGATATACAATATCTCTTTTTTATAGCGTGGCATGCTTCAGTCAGCAGTAAATCTTTCAAATGGTGGTGATATAATATATATATATATATATATATATATATATATATATATATATATATATATGTGTTGTGTTTTTTGGGTGGAAGGTTCTATAGATGTCTGTTGAATCCATTTTACTTATGCTATCATTTATTTCCTGTATCTTTTTGCTTATTTTTTTGTCTAGATGATCTGTCCAAAGGAGATAGTGGGCCTTGAGATTCCCAACAATTAGTGTGATGCAGTCTATCTTTTCTTTTAGATCTAAGACTTTCCTTCATGTAGTTGGGTTCTTCTGAGCTGGGTGCACAGATATGTACCAGCATTACATCTCCTTGAGGCATTAGCCCTTTTACTACTATATAATGCCCTTCTTTGTCTCTTCTTACAGATTTTTTTTTAAAACCTATTTTATCTGAAATTAGTATCATTCTTTTAGCTCTTTCTTTACTTTTATTTTCATGGAATGACTTCTTTAAGAGCTTCAGGTTTAGTCTATGTTAAGTCTTTATCCATGAGCTGTGTTTCTTGTAGGCAACACATACAAGGTTTCTGGTTTTATATCCATTCAACCAATCTGTGTGTCTTGATTGGAAAATTTAATCCATTGACATTCAATGTTATTGATATTTCTGGACTTGTTCCTACTATTAAGTTGGCCATTTCCTTGGTTATTTTTTATGCTCTTATTTCTGTCTGTGCTTTCTTTAGTTTTCCTGGTATAGCACTCTCTTCAGAATTTCTTGAAGAGCTGGTGTGGTGGTAAATTCTTTCAGGTTTTATTTGTCTGAGAAGATTTTTATCTTTTTTTCCCCATATGAGGGATAATCTCACCAGGTATAATAATCTTGGTTGAAATTGTTTTCCTCTTAACAATTTCAATGTATCTTTCCATTCTTTCCTTACTTGAATTTTTTCCATTGAAAGGTATGGTGTTACCCTGATGAGATAACCTTTAAAAGTCACTTGATTTTTCCCTCTTGCCAATTTTAGTATTTTGTGTTTTTCTGTGGTTTTGGCTAGTCTGGCTATGATGTGCCATGGAGAGGATCTCCTTGAGTTGATTCTATTTGGGTTCCTTTATATTTCTTTTTTTATGGATGTTTGAGTGCTTCTTTACACTTGGAAAGTTTTCTTCCAGGATTTCATGGAAAAGATTTTCAATGTCCTTACTAGTTTCTTCACCTTTTGGGATACCAGTTATTCAGATATTTGGGCATTTAATGAAATCTAGTGTTTCTCATACATTATCGTCATTTTTTTTGGTTATTTTCTCTAACTTTTTTTTTCTAGGTTAGAGTTTTGTTTTTTACATCCAAGATTCTATCTTTGTCATGGTCTAGTTGATTGTTAATGCTTTCAAGAGCAGTTTTGATTTTATGTATTGCAGTATTCCTCTCTAATAGTTCCATTTCATTCTTTCTTTTTCTTTCAGTTTATATATATATTTTTTATTCTCATCATAATCTTCTTTATATTACATTGGATTACATATAACTTTACAGTGTATTACATTGCTTTTTCAAAAGGGAATGCCATGCATGTCAGTCAGTACAGAGATATTAATCTCCCTGCTTTAACATTCCATATCTTTTCTATGTTTTCCCCAATCATTATTATTATTATTCTAATTATTTTTTAAAACAGTCAATCACTATTCCTCATTTTGCTTGTAAAAATACTTTGCCCATCATGAAATATTTCTCAGACGAATCCAGTTGAGAATACTATACATGTCAACATCAACAGTTAATAAGCCATATCTGTTTCTCACTAACGTCCTGCCTCTCTATTGTTCACTTGCTATCTTTCTCTATCCTCTTCTCTTCACTTCCCCCATTCCACACTGTCCTATTCTCATTAAGTACCTTCACTGCTTTTATGTCCTCCAATTTTTTGCTCTCTATCATAGAGTGCGGGTAGTCAGTATATATTGAGTGGATACATATAATATCTTTCTTTCATAGCCTGGCTTACCTCACTCAGCAATAGATCCTCCATATCTGACCACTTTCTATCAAATTCCAGGGTCTTGTTATTTTTTATGGCTGAGTAGTATTCCATAGAGTATATATACCACACTTTTCCAATCCATTCATCAGTTTGTGTACATTTAGGTTGGTTCCATGTCTTGGCAATTGTGAATAATGCTGCAATAAACACTGATGTGCAAGCACTTTTCTGACTGAGCGTTCTCCTGTCTTTTGGGTAAATACCCAGAAGTGGGATTGCTGGATCAAATGGTAGTTCTATTTGTAGATCTTTGAGGAACCTCCATATTGTTCTCCACAGTGGTTGAACTAGTTTACATTCCCACCAACAGTGTAGGAGGGTTCCCTTTTCACCACATCCCCGCCAACACTTATCACTTTTTATATTCTTAATCTTTGCCATTCTGACAGGGGTTAGGTGGTATCTCATTGTGGTTTTTATCTGCATCTCCCTTATGATGAGGGATGTTGAGCATTTCCTTATATGATTTTTGGCTGTTCGTATGTCTTTCTTAGAGAGACTTTTGTTCAGCTCATTTTCCCATCTTTTAATTGGGTTAATCATTTTTTTTCACATAAGGCACTTGAGTTTCCTATGTATTCTGGTTATCAGTCCGTTCATTTCATTCTTTCTTATGGTGTCCATTTCCCCTTTCAGATCATGGAAGGACTGCTTCATCTCCTGGAGTTTGTCATCTCTTTTCTGTTCCACCTCATAGAGTTCTGTCACCATGAATGTTCTGAATTCTTACTCTGAAATTTTGGTAACCTCTTGTTTGTTCAAGGGATGGAAGAGAGTTATTGTTTGCTTTTGATGGAGACATATTTTCTGATTTTCTTATACTTGAGAATCTTCTACAATTTTTAACCATTTGGTGATGTATTCACTTTTTTTTGAGAGTTTTTTGCTACAGAGCTCGTGCACTTGCCAGACAGATAGAGAGAGACAGAGAGACAGAAAGTGAGATATCACCCCCCAGGGGTGATGGCCACACTGCAATCCCTTCTCCTCCATTCTCCTCTTGGGATCCTGGGCATGCACGCACACGTGCCTGGTGTGAGTTTCAGGCCACTGGGTCTGGGATGCGAACCGCAGTGGACTACATGGGAGTCCAGCGACATAGCCATTATGCTAACTGCTGATTCTGTATTCACTTTTGAATAACTCTTTGGAGAATGTTTCTGTACTGGGAAGTACTTTGCTTTTTTTTACTGTGAATTGCTTCTATGTGAAGGTCTCTCTTCTGCCACAGTTAGTAATGAGACACCCATGGGAGGTGTTTTGTTTTCAGGTTTCTGAAGAGTAGTTTCTCCTTTTTTGCTGGTGGCTCAGTGCTGGGTGAGGATTTTTGAGAGCCTCACAGTGCTAAGATGTTTGAAAACTATAGTTTTAATCCTCTCTAGTTCCTCTGGAGTGTAGAGGATGAGCAGAAAATGTCAATGTAAGAAGGAAGGAAATAGAAAATGAAAGGGAAAAAAAATTAGGCAGTGAGCTTCAGGTGGAGATGGACTCTACTTGAGAGCTGAGAGCTTCCCTGACCTATAGGGGGAGAGAAATAAAGAATTAGCAAGATAAAAAGTGAAAAAAAGACCTATCTTTCTGGTTGAAGTAAGGGAGGGAACTGAGGCTGGGAGCTGTGACTGAGCCTGGGACTGGGGCTGAGCTTTAGCTTTGCCTCAGGTTCCCTGACTGGGCTGGTGGCTGCAGATGGAGATAGACTTTGAGAGTGGAGAGTTGCCCTGACCTTTCTGGCTGAGGAGGGGTGTGAAGTTGGGATCTGGGGCTGGGAGAGGGGTTGAGGTTTACCCCTCCTTCAATTTCCATGATGGGGTAGGGAGCTGCAGATGGAGACTGACTCTGCTTGATAGCTGAGAACTGCCCTGAATTTTGTGAGTGAGATGAGAGAAGGCTCTGATGTTGGGAGTGGGGTTGGGGCTGGGGTTGAGGTTCTGCACTGCCTCACGTTCCCTGACTATGCAGGATGCTGCAGATGGAAATGGACACTTCTTGAGAGATAACTGCCCTGATCTATGAGGAAAAGAGAAGTAAAGAATTCGGACAGTATATAGTGTTAAAAGGGCTAACACCAAGAAAATATTATACTTACAAATATTTATGCACCCAACACTGGAGCACTGAAATATGTGAAGGAGAAACTGTTATATCTAAAAGGAAAGATAGAATACAACACAATAATCATTGGAGTTCTTACCACATCACCATCTCCTCTTGACAAATCCTCTAGAAAAAAATAAACAAAAAGATACAAGATCTGAATGATACCATAAATCAAATGGACTTGACAGACATCTGTAGAACATTTCACCCAACAACCAATAAATACGTTATTTCTTTCACCCTCACATGAAATCTTTTTGAAGATTGACCACATGATAGTACACAAAACAAGCCCTTTACAAATTCAAACCTAGCGAAACTCTATCCAGCATCTTCTTTGACCAGGATGGAATTTAACTTGATATCAACTACAGAAAGAACACTTGAAAATACGCAAGCACATAGAAAATAAACATCCTACTCCTGAATGACTTCATAACCACTGAAGAATTAAATGTAATACATAACATTAACAGAAAGAAAGTTAAAAATCATTTAATCAAAAAATTATTTGATCACATCAATTGATGCAGAAGTCATTCAGTAAAATTTAGCAAGTTTTCATGAGTAAGATTCTAAGCAACATTGGCATAGAAGGGATATTCTTCATCAGAATAAAAGCCATATATGATAAACCTATAACTAACATCATAATGAATAGGGAAAAACTGAAAGCTTTTCCACTAAAAATAGAACAAGACAAGGCTGCCCTCTTTCTACACTCTTTTCAGCATAGTATTGGAAATCCTAACGAATGCAATCAGACAAAAGAGAAAATAATAATGATATTAATTTAAAAGGAGAGCAAAGTAAAAAGCATTCAAGAGAATAGTTTCAGGCATATCCATCTCTGCCTCTGCTTCCCTATCTTGGGTCCACCTTCACTGCTGTAAAACCCCCAGCCTGCCCCCCCTTACAGACCCTAGGCATAAGTAAAGACAGAATATTTGCAGGTATCTCTATCTCTGCCTCTGCTGCCTTTTCTTGGGTTCACATTCACCACTGCAAAGCCCCAACCTACCCCCACTTCCAGACCCAAGGCGTTAGTAAGGTAGGCAAAATTTCTCTATATACTTTATTTTCTTTTTGAATATTTCTTAAAACAACTTTCTTTGCCTCTGTCCTTTCTCTTGCTAATTTGTCTCTCCTTCCTTTACATAGGACAGAATAGATGCAGGCATCTCCATCTCCACCTCTGCTGCCCTTTTTGTGTGGCATGCTTCCGTGCAGTACGGTTTTCTTTTTTAAGTTAATTTTATTTTCTGTGACATGTTTTATGATTTTTTGTTCTTTCCTTCTTTTTTCTTTGATTTTTCTTCCTATTAATGTTTCCTACTTTCCTTTTCTTTTACCTTAATTTCTCATTTTACTTCTCAGCCTTTACCACTGCCTTGAGAGGCCTAGATGCATAGCAGCCAAATATCTGAATACAGTGAATACAGTGAGACTCAGAGAATTCTTTTCCCTTCACTGAACTGGTTCTAAAAAGACAGAAACTCTTATTCAGAAATCTAATTTCAAAACTCTTCCTGTGGTCACCACTTTGGAAAACACAATAGAAGGGATCAAAGAGCACTGAATTATTTCACAGTAAAGGGAAACACATGAGCTCACAGTCACGGAATCCTTCTCTGAGAAATTATCCAAAGTAAATACATCAGCAAATGACAAATATCTGAGAAAAGCCTCAAGAGTGACAGAACCAAGCAGTATTTCTCAAGCAATAGAACACAGTAACTCGCTTTCAAGTAGGGAAAAATTAAAGGATATTACTGAAATGTCAGAAAAATAATTTAGAATAATTATGGTGACAAAACTTTATAAGATGCAAGAGAAAAGAGACCTTGAGCTCCAAGAGATGAGGAAGTCCTTCCATGGTATAAAAATAAGCTGGACACCATAAAAAAAGAATCAAACAAAACTATTAGATATCAAGACTGTAATACAATAAATCAAAACCTCCCTCAAAAGTATTAAAAGCAGGTTAGGGGCAGAGCCCCAGTTCCATCTCCAGTGCCTGGCCAGCAAGGGGCTTTGAGGCAGTGCCACAGTTATTCCAAGCCCCAGTCCCAATTCCAGCTCTCCCAACCCCAGAGTGCTCTCCTCTCAGAACCACTGGCCTCTGCTCTCCAGCAGAGCAGGGCCACCACTGGCCCCAGTCCCAGCTCAAACTCCAACTCTCCCAAATCCAGAGCACTCCCTCTCAAAAAGGTAGGCAGTTTATTTTGCTCTTCTTTCTTTTGTTAATTTACAACTACTCCTTGCCCTTCAAAGTGGCCACCACTCTCCAAAAGAGCCCCAGTTCCATCTCCAGCCCCATGGCAAAATCATGCATCATGGAACATGACTTCTTCTTTATTATGTTTTGTACTCCTTTCTTCCTTCTTATATTGTCCTCTACTACTCATCCTCCACTCACCCAGAGGGACTAAACAGGTCTAAAATCACAGTTCTGAAATACCCCAGTATTGTAAGTTTTCCTAAGACCCTCCCTTATACTGAACCACCTGAGAAAAATGAGATACTGCTCTTCAGACACCTGAATAGAATACTACAGTAGAGACAATATTGCTAAACAGCACACATCAGTCTACAACAAAAGGGAAACACACTTGCTCCTAATTGAAGAAACATTCCCCTTAAAGGCATCCAAAAGTGAATACATCTCCAAAGGGCTAGAAGTAGAAAAAGAGCCTAAAGTATGAATAAACCAGGAAATATGTCTCCATCAAAAGAACACAGTAACCTCTCTGCATCTCTCAAAAGAACAGAGGAAGTTACCAAAAAGTCAGAGAAAGAATTAGAACATTCATGGTGACAAAATCTATGAGTTGGAATTCAAGAGACAAAGAACTACAGGAGATTAGGAAGTTTTTCCACATTAGGAAAGAAATGGACACTCTAAGAAAGAATCAGATGGAATGATTAGAGATGAAGTCTGTAGTACAGGAAATTAAAAAACTCTATAGAAAGTATTAAAAGTCGATTAGACCAGGATGAATATCAAATTTCTAACATAGAATATAAACCATCTGACCTAGAAAAAAAATCAACAAGATATGGAGAAAATAACAAAAAACATAAGAGTAATATATGAAAAATACTAGATTCCGTTAAATGTCCAAACATTCAAATAATTGGTATCCCAGAAGGTGAAGAAACTAGTAAGAGCATGGAAAATCCATTCCATCAAATCTTGGAAGAAAATTTACCAGGTCTGGAGAGGTACTCAAATATCCAGACCCCAAATATGCAGAGGACCACAAATAGAATTAACCCAAGAAGATCTTCTCCAAAGCGCATCTTAGCCAGACTGGCAGAGCTCACAGATAAAGACAAGAGACTAAAACTGGTAAGAGAGTAGCAACAAGTGACTTAAAGGTCATCCCATCAGGCTAAAACTGGACCTCTCAACGAATACAAAGCAAGCAAGGAAAGAATGGGAAGACGTATTGAAAGTGTTAAGAGAGAAACAATTTCAACCAAGATTATTATATCCAGCAAAATTATCTTTCATATGGGAAAAAAGGTTAAAATCATCTCAGACAAACAAAACCTGAAAAAATTTGCCAACATCAAACTATCTCTTCAAGAAACCCTGAAGAGAGTAATGTTCTAGGAAAACTAAAGAATGAACAGCAAGAAATAAAGAAATAAAATGCAACCAAGACAATGGTCAACTTAAACGTCAGGACAAGTCTGGAAATATCGATAACAACATTGAATGTTAATGGACTAAATTCTCCAACCAAGAAGCACAGACTGGTTAAATGAATAAAAAAAGACATCCTCTATCTGTGGCCTACAGGACATCCAACTCATGGATATAGACATACATAGACTGAAAATGAAGGCTTGAAAAAATTTTTCCAGGCTTTAAAAGGGAACCAAAAAAGAGCTGAGTCATGATACTAATTTCTGACAAAATAGGCTTTAAAACAAAAATTGTACAAAGAGACAAAGAAGGACACTATATTGTAGTAAACAGTCAAGAAGACATAACACTTATAAATATCTATGCACCTAACACAGGAGAACCCAAATACATAAAGGAAAGACTGTTAGATCAAAAAGTAGAGACAGACTGCAGCACACTCAATGTTGGAGACCTCGAAACCCCTATCTCCTCTGGAAAGATTATCTACACAAAAAACAGGTAAAGAGATAAAGGATCTAAATGATACCATAAATCAAATGAACTTAACAGACATCTATAATACTTTCCCCCAAAAAACCATGAGATACATTTTTTCTCTAACCCACATTGAACTTTAGCAAAGATTGACCACATGATAGGGCACAAGTCAAGCCTCTACAGATTCAAAGGCATAAAAACTATATCCAGCTTCTTCTCTGACCATGATGGAATTAAACTTGAGTTTAATTTTTAAAAAAATCCTCAAAAATACTCAAATACATGTAAACTAAATAACCTACTCCTGAATGATGTTACAACTACTGAAGAAATAAAGACTGAAAAAAAGATTCATGGACACCAATGATAATGAGGACATGAGTTTCTATAATCTTTGGGACACTGCTAAAGCAGTCATAAGAGGGAAGTTCATAGAAATTAGTGCACATAAGAAGAAGACGGAAAGAAGGCAAATGGATCACCAAACATCATGCCTCAGGAAACTGGAAAAGCAACAGCAAAAAAAATCAAAATACTCCAGGAGGAAGGAAATAATAAAGATATGAGCAGAAATAAATGAAATAGAAAATAAACAAAGTATAAAGAAAATAAATGAAAGTAAACACTGGTTCTTTGAAAAGATTAACAAAATAGATACACCACTAGCAAGACTTATTAAGAAGAAGAGAGAAAGGAACCAGGTAAATAAAATCTGCAATGAAGTAGGCAATATAAAAACAGACATAATAGAAATACAAAACATAATTAGAAGATACTATGAACAACTATATGCCAAGAAACAAGAAAACGTGTATGAGATGGACAAATTCCTGGACACATATAATCTACCAAGATTGAGCCAGGAGGATATAGAAAGTCTGAATAGGCCCATAAAAAGTCAGGAGATTCAATCGGTAATAAATAACTTACCCCCTAGTTAAGTTATTAGTTAAATAACTTAACTAATTCCATTTATGAGAGCCACTGGTCCTGATGGCTTCACCTCTGAACTCTATAAAACTTTCAAAGAAGAGTTAACCCCAATTCTGCTCAAGTTATTTCTAAAGATAGAAAAGGGTGAATCCCTCCCTAATTCATTTTATGAAGCCTTCATCACCCTCATCCTTAAAACACATAAGGACAAGACAAGGAAGGAAAACTATAGACCAATATCTCTGATGAACATAAATGCAAAGATTCTCAATAATATACTAGCAATTTGTACCCAACAAGTTATAAAAAGATTATAGATCACGAACAGATAAGCTTTATTCTAGAAATGAAAGGTTGGTTGAACTGATAGAATAAAAAATCCGCCATCTCGTTTATACTCTGTTAAAACTTAACTTTTTGCTTTTTCTGCTTCTGTACAAAAGCTTGAGCAATTCTTATGGTAAACAACCCAAAACCCCCTACCGGATACCCTTCCTCCCTGAGCTGACTTTGTTGTAATGTCTGCAAAATGTTCTTGTAAGTGATTAGCAGCTTTGAGGTCGCTGCAACCCAAACTGTAAAAAGTCCCTTATCTGACTTCCTCATTCCAGACCCCCAAACCCCCCCCTTCCCAGGCTTTATAATGCCAAAGGCTCCCTTGCTGGGGGCTTCTGCTCGCAAGTCCGACAAGACTGTGAGTGAGGCCCTGGCATGCCAGCAATAAAACCTCTTGTGCTTTTCATCAAGAACCGACTGTTGTGGTTGTTTGGGGCTGTCGTGAACTGACCGGACTTTGGGTGGCCCGGCATAGCGCCGGTTGGCCTAACATTTTGGGGGCTCGTCCGGGATATTTACGGCAGTCCCGCTCCTACAGCATCGGCCTTGGAGGTAAACCTTTGTCTGTCTATTGTTCTGTTACTTGTCTTCCTCTCTCAGTAAAGGCCTGATTCTGGTATAGCAGCTGTTCGGACTATTGTAAAATAGCCGGACTGTGGTCGGCAGACGTGCCCGGAGGATCACAGGCTGCAGCCCTGGGGGACGCCCTAAGGGCGGAGGAGGATCAGGGACGCCTGATAGTCTCCTACTGTAAGGGCACGGACCGGGTACATTTATGTCCCCGAGGCCTTCGCGGCCAACGCCCATCTGACTCGTTTCTGCTGTTGTGGAAGACCACAGTTGGTAAGTCGCTTTTTGTTTTACTTGTTCTGTGTTTTATAGTCTTACTGGTATTGTTGACTTTTCCGGTGACGATGGGACAGAATATGACGACTCCTTTAAATTTGACTCTTGAACATTGGACTGAAGTCAAGGGAAGAGGTCGCAACCTATCTGTAGAAATTAGGAAGGGTCCCTGGTGGACATTTTGCACGTCAGAATGGCCTACCTTTGGTGTAGGATGGCCACCCGAAGGCACATCTGATATCAAAACTGTTCTTGCCGTTAAAGATGTTGTTTTTCAGAAAGGACCAGGAAACCATCCCGACCAACAGCCGTACATCGTCATCTGGCAGAATTTGATACAAAACCCTCCCACCTGGGTCCGGCCATGGGTCCCAAGACACCCTCCGGACCACCCTGTCCCCTATCCGATCCTAGTAGCACGGTCCTACAATTCTGACCCTTCAAAGGGGGAAGACCTGCCAGACCGCTCGAAATGGGTCTATCCAGAGACACAAGATCCCCTTCTCCTAGATATGGACCTGCCTCCCCCATACCCTCCCCATTCCCACAGGAACCTTCCCGAGTCAGCCCCCGCCCCATCTGGACCTCCGGGCGGCGCACTTCTGGGCCCTGCTCAGGGAACCAGGAGTCACCGCCGACAACCACCCCGACAAGGGCTTCCTTCCCCAGACACCACCATTGCCCTGCCCCTGCGAGCATATGGGCCACCACCGCCGGCCACAGAAGAAGAATTACTCCCCTTGCAGCCGCTCCAATATTGGCCCTTCTCTTCCTCTGATCTTTATAATTGGAAAATTAACCACCCCCCTTTCTCCGAGGACCCTCAGCGCTTAACGGGCCTAGTAGAGTCCTTGATGTTCTCTCATCAGCCCACATGGGACGACTGCCAACAGCTCCTGCAGACTCTTTTTACCACAGAAGAAAGGGAGAGAATCCTGTTAGAAGCCAGAAAGAACATCCCTGGACCTGACGGGCGGCCCACTCAGCTTCTTAACCTCATAGAGGCCGCATTTCCTCTTTCCCGACCTGACTGGGACTTCAATACGGCAGAAGGTAGGGAGCGACTGACAGTCTATCGCCAGGCTCTAGTGGCTGGCCTCCGGGGAGCCGCAAGGCGTCCTACCAATTTGGCAAAGGTAAGAGAAATTATACAGGGAGCCACTGAGCCCCCTTCAGTGTTCCTTGAGCGCCTCATGGAGGCATTTAGACGGTTTACCCCGTTCGACCCTGTTTCAGAGGGACAGAGGGCCTCAGTGGCAATGGCCTTCATTAGTCAGTCAGCACCGGACATTAAAAAAGCTCCAAAGGTTGGAGGGATTACAAGATTTTTCTTTACAAGACTTAGTTAAGGAAGCAGAAAAAAGTATATCATAAAAGGGAGACAGAAAAAGAAAAAGAACAAAGAAAAGAAAAGGAAAGAGAGGAAAGGGAAAATAAAAGGGAAAAGAGACAAGAAAGAAACCTAGTTCGGATCCTGGCCACTGTAGTTAAGAAAAGGAAACCAAGACGAGAACCCGCCAAAGGACAAAAGCCTGGTCGCATCCCATTGGAAAAGGACCAATGTGCCTATTATAAAGAGAGAGGGCACTGGGCCAAAGACTGTCCTAAACGGGAAAAGAAGCAAAAAACTCAATCGGGTCAACAGGCTAAAGTGCTGGCCTTACATGAGGATTCGGACTAGGGGAGACGGGGCTCAGAGCCCCTCCCTGAGCCTAGGGTAACTCTAAAGGTGGAGGAGAAACCAATTAATTTCCTAGTAGATACGGGAGCACAACATTCTGTATTACTTGCACCATCGGGGCCACTCTCTAAAAAAAAAAATCCTGGGTCATGGGGGCCACAGGACATCAGCAATATCAATGGACTACCAGAAGAACTGTAGACTTAAGAAAAGGACAAGTGACCCACTCTTTCTTGGTGATCCCTTAATGTCCGACTCCTTTACTTGAAAGAGACTTACTCACTAAAATGGGGGCCCAAATCAACTTTGCTCCAGAAGGGCCAAAGGTCTCACATAATGCACAAACCTTAATCCTGACCATGTGCCTAGATGAACACCAGCTTTATAAGGACCCACACAATAATGTGGCCCCCCTCCAGATTTGGTTGCAAAAACATCCAGGAGCATGGGCTGAGACAGCTAGAATGGGCTTGGCGATTAACAGACCCCCGGTAGTGATAGAACTAAAAGCAACTTCAGTTCCGGTAGCGGTGCGCCAATACCCTATGACTAGAAAAGCCAGAGAGGGCATCAAACCCCATATCCAACGCCTTTTAGATTTGGGGATTCTTAAAAAGTGCCAATCACCCTGGAATACGCCCTTATTACCTGTTAAAAAGCCTGGCACCAATGACTATCGCCCTGTGCAGGACTTACGGGAAGTCAACCGGCAAGTCCAGGATATTCATCCTACCGTGCCCAATCCATATAATTTGCTTAGTTCCCTCCCTCCCAACCGTGATTGGTACACCGTTTTGGACTTAAAAAATGCTTTCTTCTGTTTGAGACTACACCCTGCCAGCCAGAGCATCTTTGCTTTTGAATGGAGGGATCCTGACTCTGGGATTACGGGGCAGTTGACATGGACGCGGCTCCCTCAGGGCTTCCGGCATTCGCCGACTATCTTTGACGAGGCTCTTCACCAAGACCTTGCCCACTTTAGAGCCAGCCACCCCGAAATAACCCTTCTCCAATATGTGGATGAACGGAAGGGAATAGCTCGAGGAGTGCTCACACAGCCCCTGGGACCCAAGAAAAGACCGGTGGCTTATCTTTCCAAAAAGTTAGATCCAGTGGCTGGAGGATGGCCAGCTTGTCTGAGATCTAT
Source organism: Tupaia tana (assembly GCA_026018925.1). Classification (NCBI taxonomy): domain Eukaryota; kingdom Metazoa; phylum Chordata; class Mammalia; order Scandentia; family Tupaiidae; genus Tupaia; species Tupaia tana. The sequence goes on from JAKSZU010000003.1 coordinate 126,242,069, forward strand.
TGCGGCAGTGGCAACTCTAGTAAAAGACTCTGACAAGTTAACTATAAGACAAAAATTGTCAGTCATTGCACCTCATGCTCTAGAAAGCGTGGTTCGACAACCTCCTGACCGATGGCTTTCTAATGCTCGCATGACCCACTACCAGAGCCTTTTATTAAACAAGGACAGAGTCCAATTCGGACCGCCAGCCATTCTTAACCCGGCCACACTGCTGCCCGACACTTCAGCTTCAGAAACAGTCACCCACACCTGCCAAGAAATCCTAGCAGAGACAACTGGAATTCGAAGGGACCTCCAGGACCAGCCTCTGTCGAATGCCCAATTGACTTGGTACATGGATGGGAGCAGCTATCTCATCGAAGGTAAAAGGGTGGCAGGGGCGGCGGCAATAGTAAACGACAAGCAAATCATCTGGGTAAGCAGTTTGCCTGAGGGAACTTCTGCTCAAAAGGCTGAACTTATAGCCTTAACACAAGCCCTACGCCTAGCTGAGGGAAGAACTATCAATATTTACACAGACAGTCGGTACGCTTTCGCTACCGCACACATTCATGGGGCTATCTATAGCCACAGGGGCTTATTAACCTCGGCAGGCAAAGACATAAAATACAAAGAACAGATTTTAAATCTGATAGAAGCTGTACATCTCCCCAAACGAGTGGCCATTATCCACTGTCTGGGACACCAAAAGGGGAGCACCCAGGTGGCAAAAGGGAACCGGCGAGCTGACCAGGCAGCTAAGCGAGCCACCCAAGGACTTAACATATTGCAGGTCCAATCAACAACAGTCCTAGATAAAAAAAATCCAGTCAGAACTTTTACAATAACAGACTGTAAACCTTGCCAATTGGTTAATGCCTGCCCAAATAAAATGCCACCAGAAAAACGGCTCCAAAGGGATCACCCAAAAAGCTACTGAAAAATAGACTTTACTGAGATAACACCAGACAAATATGGCCTTAAATATCTGCTAGTACTGATTAATACCTTTTCAGGATGGGTTGAAGCTTTCCCCACAAAAAAGGAAACTGCTCAAATTGTTGCTAAAATAATTCTGAAAGAAATTTTCCCAAGATTTGGGATGCCCCTCGCTATCGGCTCTGACAAAGGCCCTGCCTTCGTCGCACAGATTAGTCAGGGATTGGCCAGGATCATGGGGTCCAACTGGAAATTACATTATGCATATAGACCCCAAAGTTCAGGACAGGTAGAACGTATAAATAGAACTCTAAAAGAGGCCATGACTAAATTGACCTTAGAGACTGGCATACAAGACTGGACAGTCCTCCTTCCTTTCGCCCTGTTCCGTGTACGGAACACCCCCGGACCCTATAACTTAACCCCTTTTAAACTTCTGTACGGGGCCCCGCCCCCACTTACGGCTATAAATTTTCCTCTCTCTAGTTCTCACCTTTCTCGATCCCTCTACACCAGGCTAACGGCCCTTGAAACAGTGCAAAAGGAGATCTGGAGTCAACTAGCTAAGGCCTAAAAACTCAAGTGACTCACCGATTCCAGGTTAGAGACTCGGTGTACATCCGACGACATCGTGTGGCAAACCTAGAGCCTCGATGGAAAGGACCCTACCTGGTATTGCTGACACCCCTACAGCAATAAAAGTTGATGGCGTCGCCTCCTGGATCCATGCTTCTCTTGTTAAGCTGGCACCACCATTGGATGCCACCTGGAAGCTGAAAAAACTGAAAAACCCCCTCAAACTCCACATTCGCCGGGAACATCCTGTTCCTCCTGCTGGCGATGCTGCCTCTGATAAGTACTGTTAACCCCCACCAGCCCCGGGACCTCTCTTAGGTAATTCCCCGGGTGGGCAATAACCATGTTATTAACATAACTACCTGGACAGCCCCCTTAGGCACCAGACAGAGACTCTTTAACTTAGTGCGAGGAACCTTTTCAGCCCTGATTTCCTCCAGCTCTGAATTCTTAGCTTCAAGTCTTCCTTATACTACTTTCCCTTCCTCCCACCTCTGTAGCTGGAACACTACTCTTACCTTGACTTCGGTCTCCGGACAAGGCACATGTCTAGGCAAAATCCCTTCAGACCTGCTGGCCCTTTGCAATGTAACTTCTTCCACTGCACACCCTGCGAATGCTTACTTAGTCCCTCCTCTCGGGCGTTGGTGGGCTTGTAACACTGGTTTAACCCCTTGCATACATACTTCGGTGTTTATTCCTGAAACTGACTACTGTATTCTAGTGCAGATCCTCCCACGAATCCTCTACTATGACTCAGACAGTTTTAAAACTCTATTTGACCATGCCCATTATAGACAAAAAAGAGAACCTATTTCTGTAACCTTGGCAATCTTATTGGGTATCGGAGTTTCTGCTGGGATTGGTACAGGTACGGCTGCCCTTATCCAAACTCCCCAGTACTTAGACAGCCTTCAACGAGCCATAAATAATGACTTACGGGCCATAAAAGGCTCTATTACTAAACTCCAAAAATCTCTAACCTCTCTTTCTGAGGTAATTTTGCAAAATAGGCGGGGCCTAGATCTCTTATTTCTAAAAGAAGGAGGCTTATGTGCTGCTTTAAATAAACAATGTTGTTTCTATGCTGACCACTCTAGAGTTCTACTGGACTCAATGTCTAAGCTCAGGAAACGGCTAGACTCCAGACGCAAAGACCGAGAGTCTCAACAATAATGATTTAAAAACTGGTATAGCCGCTCCCCTTGGTTAACCACCCTAGTTTCTACGTTGCTTGGCCCCTTTAATAATACTTCTCCTTATCCTGCCCTTTGGGCCCTGCATCTTAAACAATTTAATTGCTTCATCCGAGACCATGTTAATGCTGTTCACGTTCTCATGCTCCGACTACAATATCAGGCTCTACAACAACAAAAAACGTGCTTTAATGCTTAGATTTTATGATTAAAATCCCTTCAAAAACAGAAAATGGGGGAATGATAGAATAAAAAATCCGCCATCTCGTTTATACTCTGTTAAAACTTAACTTTTTGCTTTTTCTGCTTCTGTACAAAAGCTTGAGCAATTCTTATGGTAAACAACCCAAAACCCCCTACCGGATACCCTTCCTCCCTGAGCTGACTTTGTTGTAATGTCTGCAAAATGTTCTTGTAAGTGATTAGCAGCTTTGAGGTCGCTGCAACCCAAACTGTAAAAAGTCCCTTATCTGACTTCCTCATTCCAGACCCCCAAACCCCCCCCTTCCCAGGCTTTATAATGCCAAAGGCTCCCTTGCTGGGGGCTTCTGCTCGCAAGTCCGACAAGACTGTGAGTGAGGCCCTGGCATGCCAGCAATAAAACCTCTTGTGCTTTGCATCAAGAACCGACTGTTGTGGTTGTTTGGGGCTGTCGTGAACTGACCGGACTTTGGGTGGCCCGGCATAGCGCCAGTCGGCCTAACAGAACGTATGCAAAACCATGAATGTAATACTCCATATCAACAGGAAGAAAGATAAAAAACATATGATTATATCAGTTGATACAGAAAAAATCATTTGATAAGATACAACATCCTTTCATGATGAAGACTCTCCACAATATTGGCATAGAATGGTCGTTTCTCCACACAATAAGAGTTATCTATGAAAAACCCATAGCAAACATTATCTTGAATAAAGAAAAGTCTATAGCTTTTCCACTAAAATCTGGTGCAAGTCAAGGATGCCCACTTTCTCCACTCCTTCTTAATATAGTATTTGTAGTCCTCCCCGACACGATCAGAAAAGAGAATAAAATAAGGCATTCAAATAGGAAAAGAAGATGTGAAACTCTCTATATTTGCAGATGAAATGATTCTATAGATAAAAGACTCAATGGTATTCTTGAAAAAATTCCTGAAAGTAATACATGAATACAGTAAAGTTGCAGGAAACAAAATCAGCACATAGAAATTTATACCATTTCTGTATATGAACAGCAGTCAGTGTAAGATAGAACTGAAAAAACTAATTCCATTTATGAGAGCCACTAAAATATAAAATACCTTGGAATTAATCTAAGCAAAGAAGATGAAGACCTCCACAAGTAAAACTATGAGAAGCTTAAAAAAAGAAATTGAAAATGACACAAAAAAGTGGAAAGACATCTCATGTGCCTATTTGGGAATAAATAATATAATCAAAATGGCAATTCTACCCAAATTAATCTACATATTTATTTCAATCCCATCAAAGTGCCCTGGATAGTCTCCTCAGATGTAGAAAACACAATCATACAATTTGTCTGGAATCATAAAAGAGCTCGTATTTCCAAAGCAATCCAGGACAAGAAGAGTGGAGTGGGCGGCATCTCACTCCAGACCCGAAAATATAGTACAAAGCTGTGGTAATCAAAACAATATGGTATTACCACAGAAACAGAGAAGTGGACCAATAGAACAGAATAGTTTCCAGAAATAAATTTCCAGACACACAGTTAACTGATTTTTGACTAAGGGTACCAGTCAATCCAGTGGGAAAATGAAATTTTTTTCAGCCAAGAGTGCTCTACAAACTTGGTATCCATCTGCAGAAAGATGAAGCTGAACCCCCTACCTCTCACCTGTGACAAAAATAATCTCCGGTGGGTCATAGATCTAAAACTAAGACCTCAAACTTTAAAACTGTTGCTGGAAAACACAGGGGAAAATCTGGGAGACATTGAGGTAGGCAAAAACTTCTTAAATAAGACCCCCAAAAAACAGTCAATCATTCCAAAAATAGAGAAGTGGAATTCTATCAGACAAAGAAATTTTTGCATGGTAAAAGACACAGTAATTAGTGTAAACCAATAGCCCTCAGAATGGGAAAATGTTTTTGTAAACTGTGCATCAGATTAAAGACTTACTATCAGAATACACAAAAACTCTATCAGCTGTTCCAAAAATCCATGATCAATGCTATTAAAAGATGGGAGAATGTGTTGAAAAAAAATTCTTTAAGGATGACATTTGAATATTCAAAAGACATATGAAAAAAATGTTCCACATCCCTTATAGTAAAGAAAATGCAGATAAAAACAATGAGATACCACCTAACATCAGCCAGCATGAGTAAGATTTTAAAAAAACAAAGAATGATAAGTGCTGGCAGGGTTGTGGTGAAAGGGGAACTCTTTTACACTGCTGGTGGAAATGTAAATTGCCTCAGCTACTGTGGAGAACAATTTGGAGATTACTCAAAAATCTACAAATTGAACTACCATATGATCCAGCAATCCTACTCCTTAGCATCTACCCAAAGGACAGAAGAAATCTTCATCAGGAAACTGCTTGCACATTGATGTTTATCGTGCAATAGTCACAATTGCTAAGTCATGGAACCAACCAAATGCCAACAAACAGATGAATGGATTGAAAAACTGTGGCTCTTATACTCTATGGAATGCTACTGAAGCATGAAAAACAACAAGACCATGGTTTTTGACAGAAAGTGGAAAAGATTTACTGATTCACTGATGGGAGATTTACTGATCAGTGAAGCAAGTGTGGCTATGAAGGAGAGACATTTTATTTCTCCCCTTAATATGTACAAAATGTCTACCCTCTATGACTGAAACTGAATGACTAAAGGATATAGAAACACAGTAAATGGTTATGAATACCAGATATAGCATGGAAAGAGGGTGGGTGAAGGAGTAAAATCTGAGGAAGAACATTAGAGAGCAAAATAGGGAGGCATAGCATTAATGGGACAAAGAAATGGGGTATTATCTATTGAAAATAACTTTATAATATGATCAACTAGACTGGGGAGAAATGTACCCTTTGGAATATTCACTTTGTAACCTAAATAACACGATTGGTTTTATAAAATAATTTGAAAGAATAAAAAGAAAAAAGAAAATAAAAGAAAGAAAATAAAAGAAAAAAAAGGTTAGATCGTGCAGAAAATTGAATCTTGAGGGTAGAAGACAAAACCTCTGACTTAGACAATATTATCAAAAATACTTTAAAGGACCAGCAGATGGTGTAATGGCTATGTCACTGGACAGCTGCATAGTCAACCATGGTTTGAGTCCTGGACCCGGTGGCTTAAACTCAGACTGGATGCGTGAGCATACATGCCCAAGATCCCAAGAGGAGAATGGAGGAGAAGGAATTACAGCATGGCTATCCCCCTTGTGTGGTGATTTTTCACTTTCTGTTCTCTGTCTCTCTCTTTCTGGTGAGTGCACACTCCCTATAGCAAAAGTCTCATATATATATATATATATATATATATATATATATATAGCAAATGTCTCATATACACTGAGAATATAACAAATCTCATATATGTGTGTGTGTGTGTGTGTGTGTGTGTGTGTGTATACTGAGAATATAACAAATAAAAATGAGGATAATATATGAGAAATACTAGATACCATTAAATACTTTTCAAGTGTAGAGAAACACTCAGACATTCAGACCCTAGAAATACAAAGAGACACAAATAGAATTAATCAAAAAAGTTCCACTTCATGGCTCATCATAGCCAGATTGGCCAAAACCACAGATAAAGACAAGATACTAAGATTGTCAAGAGAGAGACATCAAGTCACTTACAAAGTCTATCCAATCAGGCTAATACCAGGCCTCTCATGGGGTACAATGTAAGCAAGGAAAGAATGGGGATATATATTCAAAGTGTTAAATTAAAAACAATTTCAACCGTGAGTACTATACCCGGCAAGATTATTCTTTATATGGAAAAAGAAGATAAAAACATTCTCAGATAAACAAAACTTGAAAGAATTTACTAACTCCAGACCAGTTCTTCAAGAAATTCTGAAAGGAGTGCTATCCCAAGAAAAGTAAAGACAGGCAGACTGCAATAAGAGAACAACAACAACAACAACAACAAAACCCCCCAAGTTTATGGCCAACTTAATGGTAGGGACAAGTCTGGAAATATCGATAATAATATTGAATGTTAATGGATTAAATTCTCCTATCAAGAGACACAGACAAGCTGAATTGATTAAAAAATCAGAAATCCTCCACCTCCTGCTTACAAAAATCCCATCTCATGGATAATGGATAAAGAAATAGATTAAAAGTGAAAGGCTGGAAAAAGTTATTCCACGGTAATGGAAACCAAAAAATAGTGGGAGTTGTGATACTGATTTCATACAAAATAGGCTTCAAGACAAAATCTGTAAGAGATCAGAGGGGGATTATATTGTAGTAGATGGAATAATTCACCAAGAAGATATGGCGCTTATGAATATCTATGCTCCCAATTCAGGAGCTCCCAAATATGTAAAGGAAAAATACTAGATCTCAAAGGAGAGATAGACTTGTAAAGACTTAATTGTTGGAAATCTCAACACCCCATTATCTCCTTTAGACAGATAATCGAGACAAAAAATAAGCAAAGAGATACAGGACCTAAATGAAATCATAAATCAGGTGGATTTGACAAACATCTATAGAACTTTTTTTCTCAGTCCCACAGGTATCTTCTCAAAGACTGACCACATGATAGGGCACAAAACCAGCCTTTACAAATTCAAAGGCATGGAAACTATATCCAGCATCTTTTCTGACCATGATGGACTTCAACTTCATATGAATTTGAGGAAAAATCCTTGAAAATATACAAACACATGGAAACTAAATAATTTATTTCTGAATGATTTCACAACTACCAAAGAGACTAAGAGTGAAATCAAAAGATTCAAGGAAATAAATGATAATGTGTGCATGAGTTTCCATAATCTATGGGAAACTGCAAAAGCAGTCATAAGAAGGAAGTTCAGAAACTAGTGCTTTCAGAGAATAAGAGAAATGATTATTTTCTGCTGAGAATTCATTATCTAGACCCCATCTTTGAGTTGTAGAGCCCCTAATACCCTTCTCTCTGTCTCTCTGTCTCTTTCTGTGTCTCTGTCTTTTTATTTTTTAAATTTTTAAAATAATTTTTTTAAGGTTAAGTATTTTCTTGCCTTTCTTGCTAATAATCCCTTTTACCCCTCTCATTTAGGAGAGGAAAAAGGGCAGAAAAAGATGGACTTCTCCTTGGGAACTGAGAATTAGTGCTTTTAGGAAATAAGATAAATGAATATTTTCTTCTGATAATTTATTTTCTAGACCCCATTCTCAAGTGGAACGGAAAATTATTTGTTGATGATAACATGTATGATTAAGCCACTATACAGTGTATTCTGGATGGAAAATTACTTATTATATGCTGTGATAATATTTAGTGAATGAATGTAAAATAAATAAATTAATAAAAAAGAAAGAATAAAAGAAAATAAAAAGAAAAAAAGAGAAAAAAGTGTGAAGTTCATAGAAATTAATGTGCATAAGAAAAGGATGGAAAGGTGGCAAATGAACAACTTAACCTCATGCCTCAAGAAATTGGAAAAAGAACAACAACAAAAAAATCCAAAAAGTGTCATGAGAAAAGAAATAATAAAGATTCGAGATGAGATAGAAAATTAATGAACCACAGAGAAAATAAATGAAAGAAAACCTAGTTCTTTTAAGATAAACAAAATTGACACACCATGAGCTAAACTAATTAAGAAGTGAAAAAGGAAACTGACAAATCAAATTGTCAACGAAACAGGCACTATTACATTACATAATAGAAGTACAAAACATCATTAGAGGATATTATGAGTGACTGTACACCAACAAACAAGAAAAATTGGATGAGATGTACAAAGTCCTGTACACATATAATCTACCAAGATTGCTTCAGGAGGACATACAAAGCCTGAATAGACCTATAACAAGCTACGAACTTGAATCAGTAATAAATAACCTCTCAACAAAGAAAAGTCCAGATCTTGATGGCTTCTCTTCTGAATTTTACAATCCTTTTTAAGGAAGAGGTGACCTCCCATTCTACTCAAACTATTTCTAGTGATCCAAAAGGGAGGAACCCTTCCAAATTCATTCTATGAAGTCACCATAACCCTCATTTCCAAAATAGATAAGTATACAACAAAAAGGAAAACTACAAACCTATATCTCAGATGAATATAGATGCAAAAATTCTCAACAGGATACTTGCAAGCTGTATCCAACAGCATATAAATATATTATTCATCACAACCAGGTAGGCTTTATTCCAGGGATGCAAGGATGGCTCGACATATTCTAAACTATATATGTAATACACCATATTAACAGAAATATAAAAACCATATGATCATTTCAATCAATGCAGAAAGAGTGTTCAACAAAATACAATATTCCTTCTTGATTAAGACTCTCAGTATAATTGGCATAGAAGGAACATTTCTCAGAATAATAAAAACCATCCATGAAAAACCTATAACTAACATTATACTGAATGGGGAAAAGCTGAAAGGCAATCCAATAGGGAAAGAATTGAAATTATCTCTGTTTACAGATGATATGATTGTATACATAGAAGACCCAATAGTATCCACGAAGAAACTTCTCAAAGCAATAAATGCATACAATAAAGTGGCAGGCTACACAATTAACTCACAAATATCTATAGCATTTCTATATACACATAACAAGCATATAGAGACAGAACTGAAGAAAGTAATCCCATTTACCATAGACACAAGAAGTATAATATTGCTGGAATAAAACTAGACAAGGAAGTCAAAGACCTCTATAGGGAAAACTGTGAAAATTTAAAAAGTGAAATAGAAAATAACACAAAAAAGTAGGACATTCTATGTTCCTGAATTGGAAGTATTAATATAATTAAAATGGCAATCCTATGTAAATTAATCTACATATTTAATGGAATCCCTATAAAATCACAAGAGACATTCTTCACGAGAAAAGACAATCACAGAATTCATCCAGAACAATAAAAGACCCTTAAAGCAATTCTACACAAGAAGAGTGCCGTGGGTGGCATCTTGCTTCTTGAACCCAAATTTATTTCAAAGTTGTGATAATCAGAATAGCATGGTGTTGGCAGAAAAAGAGTCACAAGGGAGAATGGGATAGACTAGAGATCCCATAAATAAACCCAAAACAAACAGGCAACTTTTCTTTGGAAAGGATGCCAGTCAACACAGTGGGAAAAGAAAAACATCTTTAGCAAATAGTGTTGAAAAAACTGAGTATTCACCTGACAAAAAGATGAATCAGAACCCCTACCTGTCACCATCAACAAAAATCAATTCAAAGTTTATCAGAGACCTAAACCTAAGACCTCAAACTATAAAACTGCTGCTGGAAAACACTGGGGAGACTCTGAGAGACATTGCAGTGGGCAAAGACTTCTTAAGCAAGACCCCCCAAAGCACAGATAGTAACATCAAAATAGACAAGTAAGATTAAGAAGTTTTGTGCAGCAAAGGACACTGTAATTAGTGTGAATTGACAATCCTCAGAATGGGAGATAAATTGTGTTAAATATTCTTCAGATAAGGGACTGATAACCAGAATACACAAGGAACTCAAGTATATTTCCTAGAAGAAAATGATTAATCCAATTTAAAGATGGGAAAATGAGTCGAATAAACTCTCTAAGGAAGACATATGAACAGCCAAAAAATATATTAAAAAATGCTCAGCATCCCTCATCATAAGGGAGATGCATACTGGGACCAGCAGTTAGCATAATGGATATGTCGCTGAACTCCTATGTAGTTGACTGCAGTTCGAGTCTCGTACCTGGTGACTTAAACTAATGCCAGGTGCGTGTGTGTGTGCATGCCCAAGATCCCAAGAGGAGAATGGAGGAGACAGGATTGCGTCATGGCCATCACCCCTGGGGGGTGATTTCTCATTTTCTGTCTCTCTGTCTTTCTGGTGAGTACATGCGCCCTATAGCAAAAACCTCTCAAAAAAAAAAAAAAAAAAAAAAAAAAAAAAAAAAAAAAAAAAAAAAAAGAAGAAGAAGAAGAAGAAAGGATGATGCATACCAAAAATGAGATACCACCTAACTCCAGTCAGAATGGTGAACATTAAAAACAAAAAAAATTGATAAGTGCTGGCAGATATGTGGTGAAAGGGTTACATTGTTGGTATGGAATGTAAATTGGTCCAACTGCTGTGGAGCACAATCTGGAGGTTCCTCAAAGACCTTCAAATAGAACTACAATATGATCCAGTAATTCCACTCCTGCCTATATACCAATAATAATAATAATAATAATTCTGATAATGCTCAGTCAGAAAATTGCTTGCCCATCTGTATTTAATGCAGCCTTATTCATGACTGCTAACACATGGAACCAAGCAGATGAATGGATTGAAAAAGTGTGGCACATATACTCCACGTAATACTATTCAGTCATTAAAAACAACAACAACAACAACAAAAACAACAACAAAACCAAGACCATGGTATTTGATGGAAGTAGACAAATACAGAAGATTTATTGCTGAGTTAAGCAAATGAGGCTATGTAATAGAAACATTGTATGTCTCCACTTATCATATACAGACTGTCCACACCCTATGGTAGAGGCTAAAAGATTGGAGAAAATAAAAGCATTGAAAATAGTTACGGACATTAGAGACAGTGTAGAAGGAATGTGGGAGAAGAGAAGAGTATAGGGTAGGAAATTTGAGAGAAAAAATAGAGAGGTAAGACACGTGGGACACATATATGGTTTATTACCTATTAATGATGACATGTACAGTATTCTCAACTGTGCTGGTATGAGGTGTATATCATGCTGGGTAAAGTCTTTTTACAATCTAAAAGATGTATAGTTATTGAATGTATTAATAATAATAATGAAAATAATAATAATAAAAACAACACAATGATACCAATTAACCCCCATCAGAATGGTTCTGATTAAAAAAAATAAAGAGGGAACCAGCAGTTAGCATAATGGCTGTGTCGCTGGAGTCCCACATAGTCGACCACGGTTCACGTCCTGGACCCGGTGGCTTAAAACTCACGCCGGGCACGTGTGTGTGCATGCCCAAGATCCTGAGAGGAGAATGGAGGAGAAGGGATTGCGGCGTGACCATCCCCCCAGGGAGTGATTTCTCGGTTTCTGTCTCTATGTCTCTCTCTGTCTGTCTGGCGAGCGCACGTGCCCTATAGCAAAAAAAGTCTCAAAAAATAAAGAAAGAAAGAAAGAAAGAAAGAAAGAAAGAAAGAAAGAAAGAAAGAAAGAAAGAAAGAAAGAAAGAAAGAAAGAAAGAAAGAATGACAAGTGCTGGCAAGGCTGAAGTGAAAAAGGAACCCTCTTATTCTATTGGTGGAAATGTTATTTAGTAAAGCCACTGGGGAGAACTATATGGAGGTACCTCAGAACCTACAACTAGAACTACCAAATGGAAAACACTCAACCTGAAAAACACACATACATGTTTATTGCAGCAGTATTAACAATTGCTAAGACATGGACTCAGCCCAAATGTCCAAAATGACTGGATTGAAAAAATGTGTCATAAATACCCTATGGAATACTACTCAACTATGAGAAAATGAGACACTGATATTTGATACAAAATCGATGATGATAAAGATATATTTTTTAAAAATTATTGATGTTTTATTATATAAAGATTTTGAATTTTATGTAGTCACATTTATCTTCTTTATTTTATTTTTTTATTTACATTTTTTAATACATTCAATTACATTATTTAGCTTTAGCTTACAAGGTGATCATATCAATATATGAACATTTCTCCCCGATCTAGTTGACCAAAATATATCAACACTACTTCACTGTCTCAACAGTGATTTACTTTTTTCTTTTATATTTAAAAGGTCTTCCCTTTTCCCATGACTAGACAAATATTCACCTATATTTTCTCACTATCTTTTTTTGTGTTTTTTTAACTTATTTTTGTTTATTTATTAATTTTACATTTAACCTAATTTTATTCATGCTTGCTTTGGGATGGGGAAGAGATCATTCAGTAAAAACTTACAGTAAAAACAAGTATGTCTTAGCATGTACAACTTTTAAACTACAATAATGATGTACCTAAATTACTTCCATGCACACAAGTCTAACATTACAGGTTTTGTTTTTAAAAAATAAACACAATTAAGACTTCTAGGAGCATTTTATAATAAACTAATTCCTAATTTTTCTTTGTAGATAGATCAAGCACCTCCAAAATACAAATTTCTATAAACAGTGAGCACTTTACTAAAAATGAACACATAAGGAAAAGAAGGACATGAACAGCCTTAGGATGAGCTGATGTCATATATTCAGCTAGGTGGACAACAAACCACAGTGCCAAATGGAAAAGTGTATTTGCAAATAAATTTTTAAAACTAAGTTTTTTTATTTATATTTTCATTTCATTTTCTCCCATACATTCAATCACATTATTATTTGTCTTACAAAATGGATATTTCAACAGGTGAACACCTCTCCCCAGCACCATCATTAAAACCACGAAACATCTTCAACAGATAATACCACACCTTTTTGTGCCATTAATGCTTTTCCTCCCTGTCCCTCCCCCAAATGTCCTTCCTCAGACCCTCCTCTTTCACACACACTGTATCTGGTATTTACATCTATATACTGTGTTTCTATTGTCTTCAGTCATACAGTGCAGACACTCGGTATATATTAAGTGGGGACATACAATGACTCTCCTGCATAGCATGGCTTGCTTCACTCAGCAGTAAGTCTTCCATATTCATCCACTTCCTGTCAAAAGCCAGGGTTTTGTTGTTTCTAATGGATGAATAGTATTCCATTGAGTATATGTGTCACAGTTTTTCTAACCATTCATCAGTTCGTGGGCATTTGGGTTGCTTCCATGACTTAGCAATCGTGAAAAGTGCTACAATAAACATCGATGTGCAAGCACTTTTCTGATAAAGTATTCTTCTGTCCTTTGGGTAGATACCAAGGAGTGGGATTGCTGGATCAAATGGTAGTTCTATTTGTAGATTTTTGAGGAATCTCCAAATTGTTCTCCACAGTGGTTGGACCAATTTACATTCCCACCAGCAGTGTAAGAGAGTTCCTTTTTCACCACACCCTCGTCAGCACTTATATATATATTTTTTTTAATCTTAGACATTCTGAATGGGGTTAGGTAATATCTCATTGTTGTTTTGATCTGCACTTCTCTTACAATGAGGGATGGTGAGCATTTTTTCATATGCCTTTTAGCTATTTGTATGTCATCTTTAGGGAGTAGTTTTTCAACTCATTCTCCCATCTTTTAATAAGATCGATTGTCTTTTTTCCGGAACAGCTGCTTGACTTCCTTGTGAATTTTGGTGATCAGTCCCTTATCTGATGCATAGTTTACAAAAATATTTTCCCATTCTGAGGGCTGTCTATTCACACTAAACACTGTGTCTTTCGCCTTGCAGAAACTTCTTAGTCTGAAGTAATCCCACTTGTCTATTTTGGGGATTATTGACTGTGCTTTGGGAGTCTTATTTAAGAAGACTTTCCCTACCCCAATGTCTCCCAGAGTTTCCCCGGTGTTTTCCAGGAGCAGTTTTATAGTTTGAGGTCTTAGATTTAGATCTTTGATCCACCTTGACTTTATTTTTGTCAGAGGTGAAAGGTAGGGGTTCAGATTCATCTTTCTGCAAGTGGAGATCCAATTTTGCCAGCACCATTTGCTGAAGAGGTTTTCTTTTTCCCACTGGATTGACTGGTACCCCTTGTCAAAAATCAGTTGGCTGTAAGTTTGAGCATTCATTTCTCGGGACTCTATTCTGTTCCATTGGTCCACCTGTCTGTTTCTGTGCCAGTACCATGCTGTTTTGATTACAACAGCTTTTTTTTTTTTTTTGAAGAGGATTTTGCTATAGGGCGTGTATGCTTGCCAGACAGAGAGAGACAGAGAGACAGAAAGCAGGAAATCACCCCCCCAGGGGGGATGGCCACGCCACAATACCTTCTCCTCCATTCTCCTCTCAGGATCTTGGGCATGCACGCACACGTGCCCGGTGTGAGTTTAAGCCACCGGGTCCAAGACTCGAACCGCAGTCGACTACGTAGAAGTCCAGTGACATAGACATTACGCTAACTGCTGGTCCCCCCTTGATTACTACAGCTTTGTAGTATATTTTTGGGTCAGGGAGTGAGATGCCGCCCACTCCACTCTTCTTGTTCAGAACTGTTTCGGCAATACGAGGTCTCTTATGATTCCAGAAAAACTTTATGATTGTCTTTCCTAGATCTGTGAAGAATGTGTCTGGTACTTTGACTGGCATTGCATTAAATAGGTAGATTAATTTGGGTAAAATTGCCATTTTGATTATATTAATTCTTCCAATCCTGAAACATGGAATGTCCTTCCACTTTTTTATGTCATTTTCTATTTTTTTTTTGTTTTCTTCTCATAGTTTTCCTTGTGAAGGTCTTTAACTTCTTTGGTTAGATTTTTCCATAAGTATCTTACACTTTTTGTGGCTATGGTAAATGGAACCACTTTTTTCAGTTCTATCTCAGTCTGCCTGTTGTTCATATACAGAAATGCTATAGATTTCTGGATATTAATTTGTATCCTGAAACTTTACTGTATTCATGTATTATTTCCAGAAATTTTTTTTATGGAAACCATTGGGTCTTCCATGTATACAATCATGTCATCCTCAAATAGAGAGAGTTTCACCTCTTCTTTTCCTATTTGAATTCCTTTTATTTTCACCTCTGAATTCTACAAAACTTTCAAAGAAGAGTTAACCCCCATTTTGCTCAAGTTATTTCTAAAGATCCAAAAGGGTGAATCTCTCCCTAATTCATTCTATGAAGCCTCTATCACCCTTATCCTTAAAACACATAAGGACAGGACAAGGAAGGAAAACTATAGACCAATATCCCTGATGAATATAGACGCAAAGATTCTCAACAAGATACTAGCAAATCGTATACAAGAGCTTATAAAAAAGATTATACATCATGATCAGGTAGGCTTTATCCCAGGAATGCAAGGTTGGTTCAAAATACACAAAGCCATAGATGTAATACACCATATTAATAGGAAGAATGATAAAAACCATATGGTCATATCGATTGAAGCAGAAAAAGCATTTGATAAGATACAACATCCCTTCATGATCAAGACTCTCAACAAAATTGGCATACAAGGGTCATTTCTCAACATGATAAAAGCTATCTATGAAAAACCCATAGCGAACATCATCTTCAATGGAGAAAAGCTAAAAGCTTTTCCATTAAAAACGGGTACAAGACAATGATGCCCAATTTCTCCACTCCTCTTCAATATAGTACTGGAAGTCCTGGCCATTGCAATCAGAAAAGAGGAAAAAATTAAAACTAAGTTTTACAATTAAATACAGAAAATATACTGCTTTGCTAAAATAAATAAGACGTAATGTATTAACACTTCAGTATAAAGAATGCATACCAGGACACTTAGAAATGGTGAATGAGTCATATTTAAGGAGAGTTTACTTCATGCTCGCTTTGGCAGCACATATACCAAAATTGGAACGATACAGAGAAGATTAACATGGCCCCTGCACAAGGATGACACGCAAATTCGTGAAGTGTTCCCTACTTTTGAAATTTTCACCCAAACACCATGAGATACACTTTTTTATCACCCCCACATGGAACCTTTTTGAAGATTAATCATATCATAGGGCACAAAGCAAGCCTCTACATATTCAAAGGCATAGAAACTATTTCCAGCATCTTTTCCAACCGTGATGGAATTAAACTTGAGTTTAATTTCAAGAAAAATACTCAAAAATATTCAAATACATGGAAACTAAATAACCTACTACTGAATGACTCCACAACTACTGATGAAATAAAGTCCAATATCAAAAGATTCATGAAAGTTAGTGACAATGACGACATGAGTTTCCATAATCTTTGGGACACAGCAAAAGCATTCATAAGAGGGAAGTTTATAGCCATTAGTGCTCATAAGAGGAAGACAGAAAGAAGGCAAATGGATTACCTAACATCATGCATCAGAGAATTGGAGAAGCAACAGCAAAATAATCCAGAAAACTCCAGGATAAAGGAAATAATAAAGATCCGAGCAGAAATAAATGAAATGGAAAATAAGCGAACTATACAAAAAATAAATGAAAATAAAAGCTGGTTCTTTGAAAATATAAACAAAATTGATACATGACTAGCGAGACTTATTAAGAAGAAGAGAGAAAGGAACCAGGTGAATCAAATCTGCAATGAAGCAGGAAATATAACAACAGACAAAGTAGAAATACAGAACATCATCAGAGAATACTGTGAACAAGTATATGCCAAGAAATAAGACAATCTGGATGAGATGGACAAATTCCTGGACACGTATAATCTACGTATAATCTATTGAGCCAGTAGCATATAGAAAGTCTAAATAGGCCCATAATAAGACAGGAGATTGAATCAGTAATAAATAACCTTCCAACAAAGAAGAGCACTGGCCCTGATGGTTTCACCTCTGAGATCTATAAAACTTTCAAAGAAGAATTAACCCCCATTCTGCTCAAGTTATTTCTAAAGATCCAAAAGGGTGAATCTCTACATAATTCATTCTATGAAGCCTCTATCACCCTTATCCTCAAAACAGATAAGGACAGGACAAGGAAGGAAAACTATAGACCAATATCTCTGATGAATATAGATGCAAAGATTCTCAACAAGATACTAGCAAACCGTATCCAACAACTTATAAAAAAGATTGTACATCATGATCAGGTAGGCATTATTCCAGGAATGCAAAGTTAGTTCAACATACGCAAAACCATAAATGTAGTACACCATATTAACAGAAAAAAAGACAAAAACCATATGGTCATATCGATTGATGCAGAAAAAGCATTTGATAAGATACAACATCCCTTTATGATCAAGACTCTCAGCAAAATCGGCATACAAGGGTTGTTTCTCAACACGATAAAAGCTATCTATGAAAAACCCATCTCGAACATCATCCTGAATGGATAAAAGCTAAAAACTTTTCCACTAAAAACGGGTAAAAGACAAGGATGCCCAGTTTCTATACACTTTTCAATATAGTACTGGAAGTCCTTGCCAACGCAATCAGAAAAGAGGAAAAAATAAAGGGCATCCAAATAGGAAAAGAAGTAGTGAAACTCTCTCTATTCGCAGATGACATGATTGTGTACATAGAAGACCTGGTGATTTCCATGAAGAAATTTCTGGAAGTAATGCACAAATACAGTAAAATTGCAGGATACAAAATTAATATACAGAAGTCTATAGCATTTCTATATACAAACAACAGGGAGGCGGAGATAGAAGTGAACAAAGTTATTCCATTTACCATAGCAACCAAACATATAAGATACTTAAGGATAACTCTATCCAAAGAAGTTAAAGATCTCTACAAGGAAAACTATGAGAAGCTAAAAAAAGAAATTGAAAATGACACAAAAAAAGTGGAAGGACATCTCATGTTCCTGGATTGGAAAAATTAATATAACCAAAATGGCAATTCTACCCAAATTAATCTACCTATTTAATGCAATGCCAATCAAAGTACCAGACATATTCTTCACAGATCTAAAAAAGACATTAATAAAATTTGTCTGGAATAATAAAAGACCCCATATTGCCAAAGCAATTCTACACAAGAAGAGTAGACTAGGTGGCATCTCACTCCCTGACCCAAAAATATACTACAAAGCTGTAGTACTCAAAACAGCGTGGTACTGGCACAGGAACAGACATGTGGACCAATGGAAGAGTACACAGGAATAAATCCCCAATCATTCAGTCAACTGATTTTTGACAAGGTACCAGTCAATCCAGCGGGAAAAGGAAAACCTCTTCAGCAGATGGTGCTGGAAAAACTGGATTTCCACCTGTAGAAAGATGAATCTGAACCCCTACCTGTCACCTTTGACAAAAATCAAGTCAAGGTGGATCAAGGATCTAAATCTAAGACCTTAAACTATTAAACTGCTTATAGAAAACACTGAGGAAACTCTGGGAGACATTAGGGTAGGGAAAGAATTCTTACATATGACCCCCCAAAGCACAGTCAATAATCCCCAAGACAGGAACCAGCAGTTAGCGTAATGGCTATGTCGCTGGACTCCCACGTAGTCGACCGCGGTTCAAGTCCAGGAACCGGCGTCTTAAACTCACGCTGGGCGCTTGTGCATGCCTGCCCAAAATCCCGAGAGGAGAATGGAGGAGAAGGGATTGTGGCGTGGCCATCCCCCTGGGGGGTGATTTCTCACTTTCTATCTCTCTGTCTCTCTCTGTCTGTCTGGCGAGCACGAGCCCTATAGCAAAAACCTCTCCAAAAAAAGAAAAATAAAATCCCCAAGACAGACAAATGGGATTACATCGGACTAAGTAATTTCTGCATTGCAAAAGACACAGTAATTAGTGTGAATTGACAGCCCTCGTAGTGGCAAAATATATTTGTAAATTATGCATCAGATAAGGGACTGATAACCAGAAAACACAAAGAACTAAAGAAGCTGTTTGGAAAAAAGATGATGAACCCAATTAAAATATCGGAGAAGGATTTGAAAAAAACAAACAAACAAAAAACACCCTCTAAAGATGGCATACGAATAGCCCAAAAGGCATATGAAAAAATGCTCGACATCCGTCATCCTAAGGGAAATGCAGATCAAAACAGCAATGAGATACCACCTAACCCCAGTCAGAATGGCTAAGATTAAAAAAACAAAAAACTTTAAGTGTTGGCGGGGGTGTGCTGAAAGGGGAACTCTTTTACACTGCTGGTAGGAATGTAAATTGGTCCAGCCACTGTGGAGAACAATTTGGAGATTCCTCAAAAATCTACAAATAGAACTACCATATGATCCAGCAATCCCACTCCTCGGTATCTACCCAAAGGACAGAAGAATTCTTCATTGGAAAAGTGCTTGCACATCGATGTTTATTGTGGCACTATTCACAATTGCTAAGACTTGGAACCAACCCACATGCCCCCGTACGGATGAATGGATTGAAAAACTGTGGCACATATATTCTATGGAATACTATTCAGCCACAAAAAAGAACAAAACCCTGGCTTTTGACAGAAAGTGGAAGAATATGGTAGATTTACTGCTGAGTGAAGCAAGCCAGGCTATGAAGGAGAGACACTGTATGTCCCCACTTAATATATACTGAGTGTCCACACTCTATAACTGAAGCTGATGGCCTAATGGATGTACAAACACAAGAGATGGGTATAAATGCCAGATGTGGTGTGTGTGGAGGAGTGGGCCCTGGGGAAAAATATTTGGAGGAGGAATATGAAGACAGCATTGTTGAGACAGGGAGGTAGTATTGTTATATTTTGATCAACTGGACCGGGGAGGAATGTTCACATATTAAGAAGATCACCTTGTAAGCTAAAACATGTGATTGAATGTATTAAAAAGATGTAAAAAATTCAAATTAAATTAAAAATAAATAAATAAATAAATAAATAAATAAATAAATAAATAAAAAGGAGAGTTTACTTGAATAAATTCTGGCTAAACATAAGTGTGTATCGTGAAACACTATGGCTGGTCTATGTTTTTCCACGTACTTTTGTTTTCTTGAAGTAGATAAAACACGTGTACCAATTTGGCATTCATTTTCAGTTGCTGCTGGTATTATGTGTTTTAAGAAATGTGTACAGGGATCAGCAGTTAGCGTAATGGCTATGTCGCTGGACTCCTATGTAGTTAACCGCGGTTCACGTCCTGGACCCGGTTGCTTAAACTCATGTCGGGCGCGTCTGTGTGCATGCCCAAGATCCCGAGAGGAGAATGGAGGAGAAGGGATTGTGGTGTGGCCATCCCCCCTGGGGGGTGATTTCTTGCTTTCTGTCTCTCTGTCTCTCTCTGTCTGTCTGGCAAGCACACGTGCCCTATAGTGAAAACCTCTCCAAAAAAAAAAAAAAAGAAAAAAAAAAGAAATGTGTACAGTATGAAAATCTTGAAAATATTTGTGAATGAAAAATGTTTTAGGAAAAAAATAGATATTGTCATGCAACTTTGTACAATCTCACTTTGTAAATTTCAAGGCAAGGTTTCTGTTTCCTGTAAAACAGATCATTGTTCTATGACAGAATGTTTTGTATTTGTCTTGGTGCATTTCTTTTGTCTCCTCCTGTGTTGCATTATTTTGCTCTGTTTTTTATTTCTGTGTGCAAACGACAGGGCGATTAAAATGAAAACTTATCTCACATGTAGAAAAAAAGTCTGGATTTAAAAAACAAAAACTGAAAATCCTTACTAAATGACACCATCTGATTCATGTAAAAAAAAATGACTTAAACACTAGTAATTAAAAAAAGACACAAAACACATTTTATGAATACAAAGAAATGTCTGCCGTGTGTTTTAGTTCAGATGTTTCAGAATGCTGCTGTATGTTTTATGAGGAATCTGAGTGGAAGACTTCATAGCAGAAGGTGTTAATGTGGCCTGGATGGACTTAAGTGGTGACCCAACTGGACTGTCAAACTGCAGGATACCTATGGACTCTAGCTGCTTGTTAAAGAGGGACTCCCCTCTGGTGTTCAGGAAGGCTTCCTCGTTTTCTCTCTCCCCAAGCTTCCCATCTTCTACTGGCTCGGTTTCTAGCATTTCAGAATCTTACTTCCTGATAAAGAACTAGTCCAAATAACTAGTGTGTTTTCCTTCTCAGCATGTTCATCCTTCCTCACCTCACAGCAGAACTGATTGATGAGAAAGCAGTCCTCCCCACGACTCACAAACTGGCTATCCCAGGAAGACTGACAGAAGGCTTCTAACTGAGCCAGGTTTGCCATTCCTTTTTCTTGCTTTTCTCTGCTTACTAACTTTGATATCAAACTTTTCAATTCTAGTTGGAACACTGAGCTATTCAAGTCGTTTAACTTGTTGACATCAGCAGGCTCACTTTGTGAACTAAGTTGAATAGTTCCTGTGATAAAAGAATCAAAATCAAACCCCTGATTCTTTTCCCCTTCTCTTTCAGCCACTTATGATGCTTCCTCTAGAGCTACCTGGGCCTTTACTAATCCATTACTATTGCCTTTTCCTTTCAAATTGTTGAACTTGTGTAAACAAGGAAGAGAACTGTCATCAAAAGGAAAGATCTTTCAAAAAGGGAGAGAAAAAAATAATTATGTTTCCACAGCAAGATGGTTTCTGGTGTTCATTGCATGTGCCAACAAAGCCCATTGAGTTCCCCTTAGGTTGAAAGCTCAAAAAGCTCTACTCATGTTGAGAATTAAAAAGATTGCAGTGCTCATAGTTCAAGAAAGGGACAGCAACTCTGCAGACATTTAAAGAAAACACTCAAGAAACTCAAACGGAATGAAATGACATACTATGCACTCAGATTTACTGTGCTACACAATTTAACATTTAACAAAAATATGAATAAATATGCACACAACAGGCTTCTATGAACATTCTTCTCACAGTGCAGATACATTCAGTGTTGAACTGGTCCTGAGCAGCATTGTTCTAAGGTGCTGGTAAGCACTGTTTCTGTTTTGCTTCTTTTCTTCCTCTGTTGCTATAGATTTCAACAGGAAGCCCTGACAGCTGTTAGGGAACAGATGTCTTCTGTTAGTGATCAGGTGGCTCCAGCTCACCACAATCACAGTCAAAGCTATTGTCCATCTTACTCTGATACAACAAGATTTCTCTGGCTCACCGAGTGAGTGCAGGGCCCACGGAGAGTCCCCAGTGTCAGCTCTGGTCTGCGGCTGTGCTGGCGGCAGCGGTGTCTCAAGGCTCTCACTTTGCCACAGTCACAGCCATGTCTATTTTTATTTATTTTATATACTTTCACTGGACATAAGGAATCCAGACTATGAAAGAGAGACATTGTATGTCCCCACTCAATATACACCAAATGCTTGCACTCTGTGGCATAAACTGAATAATGGGAAGGTACAATAGCAAGAAGAGCAACTATAGATACCTAAGACAGTATAAGAGGAGCTGAGTAATAGGGGTTGGGAGAAATCAACCAAAAAAAAAAAATTCATCAGATATAGGAATGAAGTTATCTGTTGTTGATAATGTAGATGGTAATATCTTTGACTTGACTGATATGTACTTCACTCATGTTGGGAAAAATAATTTTGAACACTGTAAAGAGGTACAGTGATTAATGTAAAATTTATAAGTGTAAAGAATAATAAATAAAATTAAAAATTTAAGAGGATAGCAGGTGGCATGGTGTTTAAGGTGCTGGACTCCCACATGGCCATCCATAGTTTGAGTCCCAGACCTGGTAGCTAGAAAATCATATCAGGTGCCTTTGCACGCATATGCCAAAAATCTCAGGAGGATGGAGGAGATGAGATTGTGTCATGGCCCTTTAGGGGTATAATTTATCACTTTGCCTTTCAAAAAAATTCTTTGTACAATAGTTCAACACCTGTGTTTTTTCAGTGTTGGTTTCTGTTGATGATCTGTTCCTATGTAAAATTAAAAATTTTAGTGGTTCTTTGTAAGCTGAGTGATTTTTGGATTACATCCTAATTCTTTTTCTTTTATTTTTTCTTTTATTTATTCATTATTATTATTCTTTTAAAATATACTATAGGGCATACATGCTCACAAGAGAGTGTGCGAGACTGTGGCAAAGTAAGCTGTCAGGTTGTACCATGTTTAGCGATGTGAGAGTCCAGCACCCAAACTACCATGTTACTTGCCAGCCCTTTCTGATTATTTTGAATATTAAATTATTATACTCTGGGGCTAGCCAGTGACATGGTGGTCAAGGTGACTGTGTCTCACATGGCCAACTTTGTAATTTGAGTCCTGGACCCAGAGGCTTGAAAAACATGCTGGATATGTGTGCATGAGTGCCCAAAAATCTGAAGAAAGAATGGAGGTGTTGTGGCAGGGTCATGCCTCCTGGTGGATGCTTACTCACTTTCCTTCTCTTTGTCTCTCTCCAAAGAGAACCACACTCTATATGAAATTTAAAAATTAAAAAAAGAATCATGATGTTCTGGATTTATTTTAAACACAATGGATAATGCTGGTACTTTTGTTTTAGCAGGTAATTAATGTGATTAACTTGAAGTACCAGGTTTCTACTTACCTCTATGAGCTGTGGTAGTAATGTTACTTCAATTTTCAAAGTTTTAGCACTGTTCTTCAGATCTATTCCATTTAGTAGTCAGACCTACCTAGCAATTTAGTTATCAAGGTTTTGATTTCCTATTTAGGATCACATTATTTCTCTCTCTTATCTTCTTGCTCATATCTGGTTATGCGAGATTCTCCTTGTTTGGTCTTCGGGCTAGTTATTTAAGGCTCTAATTACTGCGCCCTGCCATACAATTTCTCAATCCTACTTACTCTGAGGAAAAGTAGCAGGTAGATATAGAGACAGGAAAAAATGATGGCATTGGGTCCACCCTCTTGAAAGTATAGCAATACAGAATAGATACGTACCTTTCCCTCCATGAGAAGTTTGACTTTTATGGGCTCTGTTCCCACTGCTGCTACTGTCACTGCTAATATGTAGTTAGAAGGGTATTGAAAAAAGACACAGAAAATGGAAATAAAATAACATGTCTTGAATCACATTTTTTTTTGTTTTTGTTTCATTTGTTGTTGTTGTTGTGTGTGTGTGTGTGTGTGTGTGTGTGTGTCTTCAACTTGACAGCCTTTGGACATGAACTGCAATATTGGCCCTTTCTGAGTCCCCAGCCTGTCTTTTGATCCAGCAGAGTTTGGACTTGACAACCCCTGTAATCCAATGAGACAATTACCTAAAATAAATCACACACATACACATGCACACACATACTTTTAGTTCTATTTCTCTGCAAAACCCAATCTAATACAAATTTTGGTATTCCTCATTATCTTTCAGTCTTTGAAATTTCTTTACATGGTACTTGACCCAGAGTTAAAAAGCTGTACCTAGATATCTCTTTGTCTGCAACATGGTGCACTGTTACTGTGGTGTTTCTGATTGTGTGAAAGCTAAGGAAAATAGAAACAAAGGATTTAAAAAATTAATTTGATGTTTCTTTAAATTGTGGTATTTTTTTCCAATTCACATGCTAATAATTACTTTTCAAGGTCTTCAAATAGCTTCTCTGTGCATTCTGTTCGGTTTTGTAACTACATTCAGTGGAAAAGATATAACGAGTGTCTTTGAAGTTTTTTAACCTTAATGAAACAAAATAGGCAATGTGTACTTTTTCCCCAGATGTAGTTTTTATTTATGTTTTTTTATTTTACATACTTTCACTGAACATCACCACAACATACCAAATGCAATTTTCCAACCAGAATACAACGTAAAGTGGCTTAATCATGCATGTTATCAACAACAAATAATTTTCCATTTCTTGTTTCTTGTATATATACATATATTTTTCTTCCCTTTTTCTCACCCTCTGCCATTTCCCATCCTCTTCCCACCTTATCTCTGGTATCTGCAGCTATTTTCCATTCCTTTATTCTTTCCCATATTGTATTGATTTACAAAATATCTTAATTAATCTAAATACTTTCAATATTAAGTTCAGCTGATATATACATATTTGTGAACAAAAGTTGACTTTAGGCATGAAATTCTGGGTAGGATGAATATACTATAAAATAGCACATAGCTGAGGCTATATAGTTTACTGTGGTTACTAAATAGTATTTTTTAAATACATTTTTTAATGTCAAGAAATGCAGTTTTAGCTTTAATAAATCAAAATAAAAAAAATGTTAAGAGAACTTTGCTTAATACTTAAAGCCAGATAACAGCAGGTTAGGATTCTCTTCAAATAGTAGGTATCTGGACCTGTCCACAACTCAAGAGAAGACAACACTCCTTAATACTGGAAAACAAAGCATAGAAGGTCAGTAATGTTATAGTCAGAAGTTAAAAAATTCTATTACACCAGCTCAAACTCATGTACTTTATCTTCTGTTGTGGTCTGATATTTCTGTTTAAATTCTGGAAGATAACGTTCAATTCTGGACTTCTCCTTACCATTAAACTGGCCATTTTCTTACTTGTTTTAAAATTCTTATTTTTGTGTGTCAGACTTTAGTTTTACTGGGATAGCACTCCCTTCAGAACTTCTTGGAGAGCTGGCCTGGTGTTGGTAAATTCTTTCAGGTTTTGTTTATCTCAGAATGTTCTTGTCTTCTCTTCGCATATGAAGGTTAATTTCCCAGTTATAGTATTCTTGGCTGAAATTGTTTTTCACTCAACACTTTGAATATATTTTCCCATTATTTCCTTGCTTGCATTGTTTCCTGTGAAAGGCCCACCTTTAGCTTATGGGTTACCTTTTGTAGGTAACTTGACATTATCTCTTGCCAGTCTATTTTGTCTTTGTCTGTGGTTTTGGTAATTCTGTCTATAATGTGTCTTGGAGAAGATCTTCTTGGGTTGATTCTATTTGGGGTCCTTTGTATTTCTTGGATCTGGATCTTTGAATGCCTCTCTAGGTTTGGGAAGTTTTCTTCCAGGATTTCATGAAATAGATTGTCAATGTCCTTATTAGTCTCTTCACCTTCTGGGATACCAATTACCCAGATCTTTGGATGTTTGATGGTATTTAGTATTTCTTACATATTATTTTCATTTTTGGGCTATTTTCTCAGTCTTTGTGGTGGATTTTACTCATGTAGCAATTCTGTCTTCTATATCTGAGATTCAATTTTCTGTATAATCTAGTCTGCTTTTAATACTTTCAAAGGAGGTTTCAACTTCTTGTATTATAGCCTTCATCTCCAACTGTTCTGTCTGATTCTTTTTTATGGTGTGTATTTCCTCTTCCAGCTCTTGCAAGAACTTCCTCACCTCCTGGAACTCACTGACTTTTTTCTTCTGGTGTTCGTTGTCTCTCTTCTCTTTGATCTCTGTTAGTTTAGTCACTATGACTACTCTAACTTCTTTATCAGACATTTCCATGAGTTCCATTTTACTGTCTGTGGATGAAGAGGAGTTATTCTTTTTCCTTAGTGCTGAGGGATTTTCTTCATTTTACACATTTCTTGTGCCCCTGTAGTGATTTCTAGTCATCTGATGGGTTATTCATTTCTTCCTAATTTCTAGAAGATCAATCTGAGTGATCAGAAGTGCACAGGAGGATGTGGTCTGCAAATTCTTTGGCGTTCTGTTTTTTTCCAGGGGCTCTACCAGAGTAAGTTCTCAGCAGAACATCTTCATTGCCTTATCTCTGAAAGCACTAGATCTCATCTCTCATGGTGGACTCAGTCTTCTTTTGGCCTGTCTTTTTCTGTTGGCTTTATTTCTGAAAGGACTAGATCTCAGCTCTCATGGCCACCCAGATGGAGGTTTAAACCCTGCCAGATTTGAAAGAGATTGAGTATACCAGCAATTTTTGGTAAGAAAATAGCTGGGAGCTTGAGTAAATACCACAAACTTGATTTTGAAAGAGTTTGTTGAAATTGGACATTACTGCTAAATACCAGTATGACCTTAGTAAGGCCATACAGTTTCCTTAATCTGAACTTTATTTTCTTAAAATAAACATAGGTTTTTTTGTTTGTTTGTTGTTTTGAGAGAGTTTTTTGCCATAGGACGCGTGTGCTCACCAGAAAGACAGAGACAGAATGACAGAAAGCAAGAAATCACCTCTCAGTGGGGAGGGCCATGCCTCAATCCCTTCTCCTCCATTCACCTCTTGGGATCTTGGGCACACATGCATACGCGCCGGTGTGATTTTAAGCCACTGGGTTTAGGACTCAACCGTGGTCGACTACATGGGAGTCCAGCAACATAGCCATTACGCTAACTGTTGGTCCAAAACATAGTTTTTAAACCCATAAATGCAAAAGTAATTTTTTAATAGCTATAGGAAACAGCACTATTGTTGTTAGTGTCTCTGAATAATGAGAGTTGACATTTCTTGTGTGCCTATTATACTATGATTTTAAAATGTCTTGTGTATGTTAACTCATTTTACATCCACAAAAGTCACATGAAAAAAGTATTATTATTTTAGTTTTTATAGATAAACAGTTGAGCTACATAATTGTTTTAGCTTTCTTAAGTTTGCATCTGTAATAGTGGATTAGTTCAAACACACAATCTGATTCTAAAAGCTGTATTCTTAACTAATGTATGTACAACAATATATTAAAAATTAGCAGTAGGGTCTATTGTTTTCATAAATTATTTTTTTAAAGAGTAAATATTTGGAGTATTTTGTTAGATTATTCTAGGCAAATTAAACAAAACAGATGAATTTGAAATTTTAGAGTTTGAATTATTTCTCCAAATGTATAGAGTAGGTAACCAGTATAACTTTGGGTTTTTCCTGCATTATTTATTTTTTTCTCCAAGACTACAGATGACAGCAATTGTTAATCTATACTAAAGACAAATTCACAACATCTATGCCAGGAAACAGTGTATTCATTTGACACAGAGTAAACAGCAGCTACTTAACACCATCATTTTGCAGTTTTCATGGCATTAAAAATAGTCTCTTGGAAATTGGCTCTTGTCAAGAAAGTTTTTGTTCTATCAGTAAATCACTTAGGGGCTCATTAAAAAGCTTACAGATAATTATATTATTAAAAGGTTATAAATGTTTTCACAAAGTCATTGAGTACATAATTGTTTAGGTGCCTCAAAACAATTTTCTCTGAAGAGCAAGATGATACATCAGAGTATACATAGTAATGAGTTTCAAGGTATTATCCAGAGAGGACAGTTTTGTTAGGTAGTCACTGGTGTCTCTATTGTGCCTCATGGTTTTAATAATTACTCATAAAAGAGGATTTTGAGGTCAGGGCACTTAATAAGCCACACTGAGTTAAACTTTCCTCAAAGTTTAAGGCCCCCTAAGGAAAAAAGGTAGGTGACTGAACACAAACTACCACACAGTTGTAAAGTAGAAGTGGTTATTACTATTTAATAGGTAATAGAAAACCTCAAGAGTATTTACTTTATCTCTAAAAGCCACTACCTCCAGAATGAATGAGAACTGGAATCTTATCAATGCCAAGTATATATAAAAATAGTCATTTGCTCAGTTAGTTTTCTTGAGTTGTTGGATCACTATTATAATAGTAAATATGTCTATTATATTGAAAGCTCTAATTAAACACAGATTATATAATAACTCAGATAACGATAGGGAATGTGTTTTATTTTAACCTAAGAGCTTTTTTTCCACTTGATATTTATGTTGCAACATTTAAAATATTTGTTTTCTGTTTTTAAATGTAAAAATATGCTTTTCTTCAATTTCTGGTATACATGGCATACATTTGCCATAAACAAACACAATTTACTATTGAGTATACAGCTTTCTATCTGGCATTCATCCCTACAAAATCCATAAATCCTTTGGAAAGCTAGATGTATGTTATAAACATGCATGCTTACATATGAGTGGCCTTTAAAATTTTATTGAAAATGTGTATTATGGAGGGACCAGCAGTTAGCATAATGGCTATGTTGCTGGACTCCCACATAGTCGACCGTGGATTGAGTCCTGGTCCCGGTGGCTTAAACTCACGTGGGGCGCATGTGCGTGCATGCCCAAGATCCCGAGAAGAGAATGGAGGAGAAGAGATTGAAGCATGGCCATACCTCCTGGGGGGTGAGTTCTCACTTTCTATCTCTCCGCCTCTGTCTGTCTGGCAAGCGCACATGCCCTATAGCAAAAACCTCTTCAAAAAAAATGTGTATTATGGAAAAGCTATGCTTGGATTTTGAAATCTTTTGCAACAGTATAAACTTGTACTTTAGTTCCACTTTCCACAAACTTTCTGAAGTCCCTTTTTATATACTTACAAAACTAGATACATGGAAAAAAGATGATCAACCCTATTAAAAGATGGGAGAAGGAGTTGAAAAAAACACTCTCTAAAGATGACATATGAATAGCCAAAAGGCATATGAAAAAATATTCAACATCTCTCATCGTAAGGGAAATGCAGATCAAAACAACAATGAGGTACCATCTAACCCCAGTCAGAATGTCTAAGATTAAAAACACAAACAAACAAACAAACAAAAAAACGATAAGTGTTGGTGAGGGTGTGGTGAAAGGGGAACTCTTTTACACCTCTGGTGGGAATGTAAAGTGGTTCAGCCACTGTTTAGAATAATTTGGAGATTCCTCAAAAATCTACAAATACATCTACCATATGATCCAGCAATCCCACTCTTTGATATCTACTCAAGGAACAGAAGAATTCTTCACTGGAAAAGTGCTTGCACATTGATATTTATTGTGGCACTATTCACTATTGCTAAGTCATGGAACCAACCCAAATGCCCCTGTATGGATGAATGGATTGAAAAACTGTGGCACATATACTCTATGGAATACTACTCATCCATAAAAACCATGGCTTTTGACAGAAAGTGGAAGAATATGGAAGATTTACTGCTGAGTGAGGCAAGCCAGGCAATGAGGGAGAGACATTGTATGTCCCCACTTAACATATACCAAATGTCTGCACTCTATGACTGAAACTGATTGACTAACGGTTGTACAAACACAAGAGATGGGTGTGAATGTCAGATGAGGTGTATGTGGAGGAGTGGGGCCTAATGAAGGACATTTGGAGATGGGATATGGAGGTAGAACATTGACGGGATGGGGAGGTGTGGTGTTATTGGTTGAAGATATTTTGATCAACGGGTCTGGGGAAAAATGTTCACAAATTGAAATGCTCACATTATAAGCTAAACAATGTGATTGAATGTATATGCAAAAATTAATTAATTAATTGAAAAAACCTAGGTACAGATTAGAAATATATACACACACACACACACACACACACACATACAAACACACACACATATATACATTTATATATATATATAATAAAATTATGTATGTTTAATATTTTATTAGATTATTCCAATCTACAAAACATGTATCATCACCCTTATGAGCCTATAGGAGCAAGTTTGTGCCAAGGAAGATTTACTCTACATGAGAACAAGATACTCATAATAGTTCTGTGAGAGTCATCTCAGCCCCCGCTCCAGCTCCTGCTTCCCCAACCAGAGACCCTCTATCTCTGTCAGGAAGGACCACCTACAGCTCTACAGCAGACTCCATTTCCATCTCTAAACCTCTGGCCTAAGGGACACTGAGGCAGGACCCCCTGCGGGAGCTCTAGAACAGGCTTCCCCAACCCCAGAAACCCTCTATTTATGTCAGTAAGGTAGGGTTTTTTTTCCCTTCTCTTCTTCTTTCAATTGTTAATTTCACACTTCTTCTTACCACACAGGATATCCCCCACTTTACAGCAGACACCGCTTCCATCTCCAGAGCCCTGGCAAAATTGCTTTTTCTTTACTCTCCTTCTTACTTTCTTCCCTCTTATATTGTCCTCGCTTCATCTTTCTCCACAATCCCAGAGGGGATAGGTCTGAATCACAGTTCTAAAATACCCTAGTACTGTAAGACTCCCTGGGATCCTACACTTTTACTGATCCACCAGTGAAAAATAAGATACTGTTCTTCAGACACATGAATAGAATACTTCTCCTTGGACCATATTGCTAAACACAGCAGAAGAGAGATTTTGGCACACATGAATCCACAGCAAAAGGGGAATACACTTCCTCCTAGTCGAAGAAACACTCTCCTAAATGTATTCCAAAGTGAATACATCTCCCAAGGGCTAGAAGTAGAAGAGCCTCAGGTCTCAATAATCCAGGAAATATATCTTCATCAAAAGAACACAGTGACTCCCTTCCATTTCTTGAAAAAACAGAGGAAGTTACCTAAATGTCAGAGAAAAAATTTAGAACATTCATGGTGACCAAATTCTATGAGTAGGAACAGAAAAGACAATGAACTACAGATTAGGAAGTCCTTCCACGATATAAAAAAAAAAATGGACACTCTAAGAAAGAATCAGATGGAACTATTAGAGGTGAAGTCTGTAGTACAGAAAATGAAAAACACTCTCGAAAGTATTAAAAGTCAAGTAGACCATGCAGAAGATTGAATTTCTGACACAGAAGATAAAATCTCTGACCTAGGGAAAATCACCAAAAAGACAGAGAAACAAATAAAAACAAACAAACGAAATAAACGAGGATAATATATAAGAAATACTAAATTACATTAGATGGCCTAGCAGCCAAATAATTGGTATCCCAGAAGGTGAAGAGACTAATAAGGGCATGAAAAATCTATTAAATGAAATCCTGGAACAAAATTTCCGAAGTCTAAAGAAGTACTCAAACATCCAGACACAAGAAACACAAAGGACCCCAAATAGAATAAACCCAAGAAGATCTTCCCCAAGGCACATCTTAGCCAGACTGGCAAACACCACAGATAAAGACAAGATACTGGCAAGAGAGAAATGACAAGTGACAAACAAAGGATATTCCATCAGGCTAACAATGGGCCTCTCAATGGAAACAATGCAAGAAAGAAAATAATGGGAAGATGTATTGAAAGTGTTAAGAGAGAAACAATTTCAACCAAGATTATTATATCCTGAAAGATTATCCTTCCTATGGGGGAAAAAAAGATTAAAATCTTCTCAGACAAACAAAACCTGCAAGAATTTGCCAACAGCAGACCAGCTCATCGAGAAATCCTGAAGAAAGTACCATTCCAGGAAAACTAAAGAATAAACAGCCAGAAATAAAGGAATAAAAGGCAAATAAGACAATGGCCAATTTGAATGTCAGAACAGGTCTGGAAACATTGAATATCAATTAATTAAATTCTCCAATCAAGAGACACAGACTGGCAGAATGGATTAAAAAAAATGAAAACCCTCTATTTGTTACCTACAGTAAACCCACCTCATGGATAAAGACACACATAGACTGAAAGTGAAGTGTTGGAAAAAGGTTTTCCATGCAAATAGGAACCAAAAAAGAGCTGGAGTCACAACACTAATTTCTGACAAAATAGGCTTTAAAACAAAAACTGTTCAAAGGAACAAAGAATGGCACTATATTGTAGCAAAAGGATCAATCAATCAAGAATATAGAATGCTTATAAATGTCTATGCACCTAACACAGGAGAACCCAAATATGTGAAGGAAAGACTGATAGATGTAATAGGGGAGATATATTGCAACACACTAATTGTTGGAGACCTCAGCAACTCTCTATCCCCTCTGGACAGACATCTAAACAAAAAATAGGTAAAGAGATAAAGAATCTAAATATACCATAATTCAAATGGACTTAGCAGACATCTATAGAACTTTCTATCCAAAAACCACAAGACACACTTTTTTTCTCACCCCCATAGTGAACATCATCCTGAATGGAGAAAAGCTGAAAGCTTTCCCACTAAATACAGGAACAAGACAAGGATGCCCATTTTCTCCACTTTTTTTTCAATATAGTACTGAAAGTCTTCGTCATGCAATCAGAAAAAAGAATAAAATAAAAGGCATTTAAATAGGAAAAGAAGAAGTGAAACTCTATTTGTAGATGACCCTCTACAAGAAGACTCAATGGTATCCATGAAAATTTCTGGGAAATAATACATGAATACAGTAATTTTACAGGATAAAATATTAACATACAGAAATCTATAATATTTCTATATGTGAACTGCATGTGGATTGAGATAGAACTGAAAAAAGGAATTCCATATCCACAAAAGGTATAAGATACACAAGAATAAACCTAAGGAAAGAAGGTAAAGACCTTTAAAAAAAACTACGAGAAACTAAAAAAGGAAATAGAAAATGACATGTGAAAGTATATTCCATGTTCTTGGATTGGGAGAATTAATATAATGAAAATTGCAATTTTGCCAAAATTAATCTACATATTTATCACAATCTCAATCAAATTACCATAGACCTTATTCTGGACCTTTGTCTGGAATCATAAAAGGTCTTGTATTTCCAAAGCTATCCTGTACAAGAAGAGTAGAGTGGATTTCATCTCACTCCTTGACCCAAAAATATACTACAAAGCTGTGGTAATCAAAGCGGTGTGGTATTGGCATAGAAATAGACATGTGGACCAATGGGACAGAGTAGAGTCCCCAGAAATAAATGCCCAGGCATACAGCCAAATGATTTTGGACAAAAAGTGCTAGTCAATCCAGTAAAGAAAGAAAAATCTCTTTAGCAAATGGTGCAGGTAAAACTGGATATCCACCTGCAGAATGATGAATCTGAGCCCCTACCTCTCACTTTTGACAAAAATCAATTTGTAGTGGATCAAAGATCTAAACCTAGGACCTCAAAGTATCAAACTGTTGCTGAAAAACACTGGGGAAACTCTGGGAGAAATTGGGGTAGGCAAAGATTTCTTAAATAAGACTTCCAAAGCATAGTTAATAATCCCCAAAATAGACAAGTGGAATGACATCAGATTCAGAAGTTTGCAGAGCAAAAGACATAGTAATTAGTGTGAATCCTCAGCCCTCAGGATGGGAAAATATCTTTGTAAGATATGCATCAGGTAAGGGACTGATAACCAGAATACACAAGAAACTCAAAGAGCTTTCCTGATAAAAGATGACCAACCTTATTAAAAGATGGAAGAATTAGTTAAAAAAACAAACAAACAAACAAACAAAAAACACTCTTAGGAAGACATACAAACAGTCAAAAGGCATATGAAAAAATGCTCATCATCCCTCATTGTAAGGGAGATGGAGATCAAAACCACAATGAGATACCACGTAACCCCAGTCATAATGTCTATGATTACAAAGAATGGTAAGTGCTGGTGGGGATGTGGTGAAAGCAGAAGCCTCCTACACTGCTGGTGGATATGTAAATTGGTCCAGCCACTCTGGAGAACAATTTAGAGATTCCTCAAAGACCTACAAATACAACTACCATAAGATCCAGCAATCCTACGTCTTGGTATCTACCCAAAGGACAGAAGAATTATTAATCAGAAAAATGCTTGCACATTAATGTTTATTGTGGCATTATTAACAATTTAACAATTGCTAAGACATGGAACCAACCCAAATGCCCATGAACACATGATTGGATTGAGAAACTGTGGCACATATATTCTATGGAATACTACTCTGCCATAAAAAACAAGAGCCCAGCTTTTGACAGATAGTGGATGAATATGGAAGATTTACTGCTTAGTGAAACAAGCCTGGTGATGAACAGAGACATTTTATGTATCTACTTACTGTATACTGAGTGTCTGTACTCTGTGGCTGAAACTGAATGACTAAAGATGGTAGAAACTAAGTAAATGGTTATGACTACCAGATACAATGTGCAAAGAGGGCGAGTGAAGGAGTAGTGTCTGAGGAAAGATATTAAGGAGAAAAATAGAGGGGCAAGGCATTTATGGGACAAAGAAATGGATTGTTATCTATACAAGATAACTTTCTAGAATGGTGAACTGGACTGATGAGAAATGTACACATGCTTAAGTATTCACTTTGTAAGCTAAATAATATTATTGAATGCATAAAAGACATAGAAATATAAATAAATAAATAAATAAACAAATAAATAAATAAATAAACAAATAAATAAATAAAAGAATTAATTACTTTCATTTTGAATGACGTTGGTGAACCTGCGGGACATTATACTAAGTGAAATAAGCCAGTCACATAATGATAAATACTTTATAATTCTAATTATATGAGTCTCTCTAATAGTCAATCTTATGGAAAGAATAAAATAGTTTTGCCAGGCATGGGAGTACTAAAGATCCACTGTGTAACACAGTGCCTATAGTTTATAATATGGCATTGTGAACTTCAAAATTTGTCAAAAAGGTAGATTTCATTTTAATTATTCTTACCAAAAAACAAAACAAAATAAAACAATGCAAGAAACCTTTTGGAGGTGATGGATATATCTATTACCTTGATTGCAGTCATGGCATCACACATGTGTGTATATGTCAAAGCTCATTAAGTTGTACATAGTGGACACTTATAGTTCTTTGTGAGTATACCCTAATAAACTTTAAAGTGCAGGAGTTAGCAAGTGGTGTGGTTGTTGGAGTGTTGGATTTACACATGGCTGACTGTGGTTCTATTCCCAGATCCGGAGGCTTAAAAATTATGCCATGTGTGTGTGTGTGCGCGCGCATGCACGTGCGCACGTGCATGCTCCCAAAACTCCATGGAGAATGGAGAAGGGATTGTGGCATGGATGTCCCCACTAGGGGCTAATTTCTTAGGTTTCCTACTTATTTTTCTCTCTGGTGAGTGAGTTTATGTGCCCTATGTAGAAACCTTAAAAAAATGA
The DNA here is from genome assembly GCA_026018925.1 of Tupaia tana. Taxonomy (NCBI): domain Eukaryota; kingdom Metazoa; phylum Chordata; class Mammalia; order Scandentia; family Tupaiidae; genus Tupaia; species Tupaia tana. The sequence continues at coordinate 126,278,039 of JAKSZU010000003.1, forward strand.
AATCAAATTAAATTTGGGTGAGATATTTGTAACACAAGTTTCCATAGCTATAATATTTCAAAGATTATCTTTTTGGTTTTTAGACTTCTCCTTCACTGGGGAGAGACAGAAAGAGAGGGAAAGGGAAATCATCCTTGCAGGAATGGTCAGGCCGCAATCCCTTCTCCTTCGTTGTTCTCAGAATTTTGTACATGCATGCAAACACATCTGTTGTGTTTTTCAAGCCACCAAGTCCAGGACTAGAACTGCAGAGTCTGCCATGTGGGCTCCAACACCTTAACCACCAACCACATCACTTACTGGCCCCAAAGATCACCTTTTTAAGAAAACTTCCAATTAACTGCCATTTTGGAATAAACATATTAATATGTCAACATAAATTCTAGTAACCAGTGTTTGACTTAATCTTACCATTTATGTGCTCTTTGTAATCATTTGACAATATTTCTCATGACAAAATTAACTTCACTAGTTGTCAAACAGATGTGAGGGGAAAATTATTTCATTTTCTTTTTTTTTTTTTTTTTTTTTTTTTGAGAGGTTTTTCGCTATAGGGCGCGTGCGCTCGCCAGACAGACAGAGAGAGACATAGAGACAGAAAGCGAGAAATCACCCCCCAGGGGGGATGGTCACGCCGCAATCCCTTCTCCTCCATTCTCCTCTTGGGATCTTGGGCACGCACGCACACGCGCCCGGCGTGAGTTGTAAGCCACCGGGTCCGAGACGCGAACCGCGGTCGACTACGTGGGAGTCCAGCGACATAGCCATTACGCTAACTGCTGGTTCCCTCATTTTCTTTTTATTATTTGAGAAACCATCTAATACAAGAATGCCCTTTTTTATTTTACAGAATATTAGTCTCTAATATAAGATATCAGAAAATACAAATGTTTATAAGGTCAAATTTCAATTTTCCACTTTTCAAATAATTTATCATATAAAGAAGGAAGCAGATATGTACCAGATAATTACAATATAATGTATTATAGTAAGTGCAAAAATTGATACGAAAGAAATTCTGGGAACAGCAGGTAGCATAGTGGTTAAATCACTAGAATCCCACATAATCAACATGGTTTGAGTCCCAAACCTGCATCTTGAAAGTCATGCTGGGCACATGTATGTGTATGCCCAGGATCCCAGGAGGAGAAGGCATTGCATCATGGCCATCCCTCCTGGTAGTGATTTCTCAATTTCACTTTCACTGTCTCTTTCTGTCTCTTTCCAGTGAGCAAACACACCCTATGGCAAAATCCTTAAAAAATAAAAAAGAAAAGGAATTATAAAAAGAGACTTTGATCATATCATAAAGATATGATATGTAATTTTTTAAAAAAGAATTATTTTTTATTTAACTATATTTATTTATTTTCATTTTACCAGAGAGGTACAGAGAGAGAGAAGAGGGAGAAAGAGGGAAAGTGAGAAAGCAAGATGCCAGGTCTGGAACTTGAACCATATTTGGTCATGTGGGAGTCTAGTGTCCTTAACCACCATGCCACCTGCTGGCCCCAAGACTACCTACACTTCTTTTAAAATTTTTAAAAATTGTTTTTATACATTTAATTACTCTACACCACTTAGATTGCAAATTAAATTTACCCAACATGAATATACTTTACACCAGTCTAGTTGAGGATACATAACACATTATCATGAACAGATAATAATCCATTTCGCATCCCAAAAATGACTTGTGACTCTATTTTTCTGCTTGATTTCTTTCGTTATACTCTCCCCTTCTCCTACCCACTTCACACAATGCCTCCAGTTTCCATAAATATTTTCAACACTTCTGTGTCCTCTAATCTTTCAGTTTCCACCACAGAGTGGGGATAGTCAGTACATGTTAAGTGCAGACATACAATGTTTCTCTTTCATAGCCTGGCCTATTTCATTCAGCAGTAAATCTATATTTGTTCACTTTCTATCAAATGCTAGGGTCTTGTTTTTAATGGCTGAGTAGTATTTCATACAGTATATGTGCCACACTTTTTCAATCCATTTATATGTCTGTGTATATGTGGGTTGGCTCTATGTCTGAGCAATTGTGAATAATGCTGTAATAAACATAGATGTACAAGAACTTTTCCAACTGAGCATTCTTTTATCCTTTGGGTAGATTCCTAGGAGTAGAATTCATGAATTATGTGGTAGGTCATAGAGGAACCTTCATATTGTTCTCCACACTGGCTGAACCAATTTATATTTCCACCAGCAGGGTAGGAGAGTTCCCCTTTAACCAAATCCCCACTGGCACTTATCTTTTTTTTTTTTTTTTTTTTTTTTTTTTTTAATCTTGGCTTCTCTGATTGAAGTTAGGTGGTATCTCATTATGGTTTTGACCTGCATCTCTCTTATGATGAGGGATGTTGAGTATTTTTTCATATGCCTTTTGCCTGTCCTTATGCCTTCCCTAAAGAGTTGTTTGTTCAACTCATTACCCAGTATTTTAACTGGATTTTTTTTTAGGGGGGGAGCTTCTTAAGCCTCTTAGGTTTCCCTTGTATTCTGATTATCAGTTCCTTATTTGAGACATAGTTTATAAAAATAATCTCCTATTCTGAGGGTTGTTTATTCACACTAATTACTGTGTCTTTGGATGTGCAGAAACTTTTTAATCTTATATAATCCCACTTGTCTAGTTTTAGATTATTGCCTGTGCTTTGGGGTTCTTACTTAGAAGTCTTTGCCAACCTCAATGTCTCCCAGAGTTTCCCCAATGCTTTTCACCAGTAGTTTTATAGCTTGAGGTCTTAGATCTTTATCCACTTTGAATTGATTTTTGTTAATGGTGAGAGGTGGGGGTTCAGATTTATCTTTCTGCAGGTGGATATCCCATTTTCCTGCACCATTTCCTAAAGATATTTTCAATTTTCACTGGATTGACTGATAAGCTATGTAAAAATTAGTTGGTTGTATGTTTTGGGGTTTACATCAGAGTTCTCCATTCTGTTACATTGGCCTATCTGGCTGTTCGGGGGCCAATACCATATTGTTTTGATTATCCAGCTTTGTAATATATTTTGGGATCAGGGATGAGATGCCTCCTATTCCACTCTTCTTGTACAGGATGGCTTTGACAATACTGGATCTTTATGATTCCAGACAAATTCTATTGTTTTTTAAATTTCTGAAGAATGTCTCTGGTACTTTGATAGGGATTGCATTAAATATGTAGGTGATTTTAGGTATAAATTTATTCTGGTTATAATAATTCTCCCAATGCAGAAACATTGGATGTCCTTCTACTTTTTGAGTCCTTTTCTATTTCTTTTTAATATTTATTTATTTATTTATTTATTTATTTATTTATTTATTTATTTTTATTTACATTTTTTAATACATTCAATGACATTATTTAGCTTACAAGGTGATCATTTCAATATATGAACATTTCTCCCCGGTCTAGTTGATCAAAATATAGCAACACTACCTCTCTGTCTCAAGAATGCTGTCTTCATATCCCTCCTCCAAATGTTCTTCCCCAGGTCCCTCTCCTCCACACACCCCACATCTGGCATTTACATCTACCCCTTCTGTTTGTACATCCTTTTCTATTTCTTTTTAAATATTTTCATAGTTTTTCTTGTAGAGAAGTCTTTGACTACCTCGGTTAGATTTATTTCTAGATATCTTACAATTTTTGAGGCTATGATAAATGGAATTATTCTGCTCAGCTCTCTGTATTTGCTTCTTGTTTGTATGTCAAAATGCTATAGACTTTTTTTGTCTTTTACTTACTTATTTATTTCATTTTATTTAATTTCATTTTCTTTTATCCATTCAATCACATTATTATTTGTCTTACAAAATGGATACTTCAACAGATGAACATTACTCCCTAGTACAGTTGATAAAACTACAAAATCTCTTCAACAGATAATACCACACCTCTTTGTGCCATTAATGCTTTGCCTCCCTGTCCCTCCCCCAAATGTCTTTCCTCGGACCGTCCTCCTTCACACACACTATATCTGGTATTTACATCTATATACTCTGTTTCTATATCCTTTAGTCAATTAGTTTCAGTCATAGAGTGCGGACACTCGGTATATATTAAGTGGGGACATACAATGCCTCTCCTTCATAGCATGGCTTGCTTCATTCAGCAGTAACTCTTCCATATTCATCCATTTCCTGTCAAAAGCCAGGGATTTTTTTTTTATGACTGAATAGTATTCCATTCAGTATATGTGCCACAGTTTTTCTATCCATTCATCTGTTTGTGGGAATTTGGGTTATTTCCATGACTTAGCAATTGTGAAAAGTGCTGCAATAAATATCAATCTGCAAGCACTTTTCCAATTGAGTATTCTTCTGTCCTCTGGGTAGATACCAAGGAGTGGGATTGCTGGATCATATGGTAGTTCTATTTGTAGATTTTTCAAAAACCTCCAAATTGTTCTCCACAATGGTTGGACCAATTTACATTCCCACCATCAGTGTAAGAGAGTTCCCCTTTTACCACACCTCTGCCAGCACTTATCATTTTCTATTTTTTTAATCCTAGTCATCTGACTGGGGTTAGGTGGTATCTTGTTGTTTTGATCTGCATTTCTCTTACAATGAGGGATGTTGAGCATTTTTTCATATGCCTTTTAGCTATTCTTATGTCATCTTTAGAGAGGTTTTTTTCAACTCATTCTCTCATCTTTTAATAGGATTGATTGTCTTTTTCTAGAACAGCCACTTGATATCCTTGTGAATTCTGGTTATCAGCCCCTTATCTGATGCAAAGTTTACAAAAATATTTTCCCATTCTGAGGGCTGTCAATTCACACTAATTATGGTATCTTTTGCAATGCAGAAACTTCTTAGTCTGATGTAATCCCACTTGTCTATTTTGAAGATTATTGACTGTGCATTGGGAGTCTTATTTAAGAAGTCTTTCTCTACTCCAGTGTCTCCTAGAGTTTCCCCAGTGTTTTTCAGGAGCAGTTTTATAGTTTGGGGCCCTAGATTTAGATATTTGATCCATCTTGACTTGATTTTTGCCAACGGTGAGAGGTAGGGGTTCAGATTCATCTTTCTGCAAGTTTTTCCAGCATCATTTGCTGAAGAGGTTTTACTTTTCCCACCGAATTGACTGATACCCCTTTGAAAAATCAGTTGACTGTATGTTTGGAAATTTATTTCTGGGTACTCTATTCTGTTCTATTGGTTCACCTGTCTGTTTCTGTGCCAGTATTATGCTGCTTTTTAGTTTTTTGAGAGGTTTTTCGCTATAGGGTGCATGCGCTCGCCAGACAGACAGAGAGATACCGAGAGACAGAAAGCGAGAAATCACCCCCCAGAGGGATGACCATGCCACAATCCCTTCTCCTCCATTCTCCTCTCAGGATCTTGGGCACGCATGCACACATGCACGGCGTGAGTTTTAAGCCACTGGGTCTGGGACACGAACCATGGTCGACTACGTGGGAGTCCAGCGACATAGCCATTATGCTAACTGCTGGTCCCAGTATTATGCTGTTTTGATTACCACAACTTTGTAGTATATTTTTGGGTCAGGGAGTGAGATGCCACACACTCCACTCTTTTTGTGCAGAATTGCTTTGGAAATAGGGGTCTCTTATGATTCCAGACAAACTTAATGATTGTCTTTCCTAGATCTGTGAAGAATGTGTCTGGGGAACCAGCAGTTAGCGTAATGGCTATGTCGCTGGACTCCCACGTAGTCAACCACGGTTCGAGTCCCGGACCTGGTGGCTTAAAACTCACGCCAGGCGTGTCTGCGTACATGCCCAAGATCCCGAGAGGAGAATAGAGGAGAAGGGATTGCAGCGTGACCATCCCCCCAGGGGGTGATTTCTCGCTTTCTGTCTCTATGTTTCTCTCTGTCTGTCTGGCGAGTGCACGCGCCCTATAGCGAAAATACCTCTAAAAAAAAAAAAAAAAAAAAAAAAAAAAAAAGAATGTGTCGGGTACTTTGATTGGTATTTCATTAAATATGTAGATTATTTTGGGTAGAATTGCCATTTTGATTATATTAATTCTTCCAATCCAAGAACATAGGATGTACTTCCACTTTTTTGTGTCATTTTCAATCTCATTTTTTAATCTTTTTATAGTTTTCCTTGTAGAGGTCTTTAACTCTTTTTGTTAAATTTATCCCTAATTATCTTTACTTTTTGTGGCAATGATAAATGGAACAGCTTTTTTCAGTTCTATCTCAGTCTGCCTGTTGTTCATATATAGAAATGCTATTGATTTCTGGATTTTAATTTTGTATCCTATAACTTTACTGTATTCATGTATTACTTCCAGAAATTTTTTCATGGAGACCATTGGGTCTTCTATGTATACAATCATGTCATCTGCTAATAGATTTTCACATCTTCTTTTCCTATTTTAATGCCTTTTATTTATTTATTTTTCTTTTCTGATTGCATTGGCTAGGATTTCCAGTACTACATTAAAGAGGAGTGGAGAAAGTGGGAATCCTTGTCTTGTACCCGTTTTTAGTGGAAAAGCTTTCAGCTTTTCTCCATTGAGGATGGTGTTCGCTATGTTTTTTTTTATATATAGCTTTTATTGTGTTGAGAAATGACACATCTATGCCAATTTTGCTGAGAGTCTTGATGATGAAGGGATGTTGTATCTTATCAAATGCTTTTTCTGCATCAATTGATATGACCATATATTTTTTTATCTTTCTTCCTATTAATATGGTGTATTACATTATTGTTTTGCGTATGTTGAACCAACCTTGCATTTCTGGAAAAAGCCTACCTGATCATGACGTATTATCTTTTTTATAAGTTGTTGGATACAATTTGCTAGTATCTTGTTGAGAATCTTTGTGTCTATATTCATCAGAGATATTGGTCTATAGTTTTTCTTCCTTGTCCTGTCCTTATCTATTTTAAGGATAAGGGTGATAGAGACTTCATAGAATGAAATAGGGAGAGATTCACCCTTTTCAAGCTTTAGAAATAACTTGAGCAGAATGGGCTTAACTCTTCTTTGAAAGCTTTGCAGAATTCAGAGGTGAATCCATCAGGGCCAGGGCTTTTCTTTGTTGGGATGTTATTTATTACTGATTCAATCTCCTGGCTTGTTATGGACCTATTCAGACTTTCTATTTCCTCCTGGCTCAACCTAGGTAGATTATACCTGTGCAGGAATTTATCCATCTCCTCCAGATTATCTTGTTTCTTGTCATACAGATGTTCATAGTATCCTCTAATAATATTTTGTATTTCTACTATGTCTGTTGTTATTTTGCCTGCTTCATTGCAGATCTGATTTATCTGGTTCCTTTATCTCTTCTTCTTAATAAGTCTTGCTAGTGTTGTATCAATTTTGTTTATATTTTCAAAGAACCAGCTTTTACTTTCATTTATTTTCTGTATATTTTCTATTTCACGTATTTCTGCTTGTATCTTTATTATTTCCTTTCTCCTAGAGTTTTTTGGATCTTTTTGCTGTTGCTTTTCCAATTCTGTGAGACATGATGTTAGGTGATTCCTTTGCTTTTTTTCTATGTTCCTCTTATGATCACTAATTGCTATGAACTTCCCTCTTATAACTGCTTTAACATTGTCCCAAAGATTATGAAAACTCATGTCTTCGTTGTCATTGGCTTCCATGCACCTTTTGATTTCAGTTTTTATTTCTTCAGTAGTTGTGGAGTCATCCAGGAGTAGGTTATTTAGTTTCCATGTATTTGAGTATTTTTGAGGATTTCTCTTGAAATTTAACTTAACTTTAATTTCATCATGGTCAGAGAAGATGCTGTATATAGTTTCTATGCCTTTGAATCTGTAGAGGCTTGTTTTGTGCTGTATCAAGCGGTCAATCTTTGAAAATATTCCAGGTGGGAGTGAGAAAAAATTGTATCTCATAGTTTTTGGGTGAAAGGTTCTATAGATTTCTGTTAAGTCCATTTTATTTATGGTATCATTTAGATCCTTTATCTCTTTACTTATATTTTGTCTAGATCATCTTCCCAGAGGAGATAGTACAGTGTTGAGATCTCCAACAATTAGTGCATTGCGGTCTGTCTCTCCTTTTAGATCTAACAGTATTTGGGTGCTCCTGAGTTACATGTATAGATATTAATAAGTATTATATCTTTTTGATGGTTTAGATCTTTTAGTACTATATAGTGTCTTTCTTTATCTCTTTTAATCTTTTTATAATTTAAAGTCTTTTTTGTCAGAAATTAGTATCACAATTCCAGCTCATTTTGGTTCCCATTTGCATGGAATACCCTTTTCCAGCCCTTCGCTTTTAGTCTACATATGTCTTTATCCATGAGATATGTTTCTTGTATGCAACAGGTAGAGGGTTTCTGGTTTCATAATCAGTCAGTCATTATCTCTTGACTGGAGAATTTACTTTATTAACATTCAATGTTATTATCTATATTTTCAGACTTGTCCCTATCTATAATTGGCCATTGTCTTGGTTGTCTTTTATTCCCCTTATTTTTAGTTATTCATTATTTAGTTTTCCTTGAACACAACTCTCTTCAGAGTTTCTTGAAGAGCTAGTCTGGTGTTGGCAAGTTCTTTTAGGATTTGTGTCTGAGAAGACTTTAATCTTTTTTTTTCCCCATACAAAGGATTATCTTGATGGATATAATAATCTTGTTTGAAATAGTTTCTCTCTTAACACTTTCAATATCATTCCCATTCTTTCCTTGCTTGCATTGAATTCATTAAAATTTCTTGTGAGAGCCTAACAGAGTGACCTTTGTAAGTCACTTGTCATTTCCTGCCAATTCTAGTATCTTGTCTTTATCTGTGACTTTGACCAATCTGGCTAAGATGTGCCTTGGGGAGGATCTTCTTGGTTGCTTCTAATTGGGGTCCTTTGTATTTATTGATTTTGGGTAATTGAGTACTTCTTTAGACTTTGAAAGTTTTCTTCCATGATTTTATGGAATAGATTTTTTCCATGCCTTTTTATTTTCTTCACCTTCTGGGATATCAGTTATTCAGATGTTTGGACATTTAATGGAATCTAGTATTTCTTGTATATTATCCTCATTTTTTGGGTTATTTTCTCTATATTTTTGGTGTTTTTTTCTAGGTCAGATGTTTTATCATCTATGTCAGAGATTCAATCTTCATAATGGTTTAACTGGCTTTTAATACTTTTGAGAAAGTTTTTTTTATTTCCTGTATTAGTTCCATCTGATTCTTTCTTTAGTGGCCATTTCTTCTTTTAGATCATGGAATGAACTCCTAATCTCCTAGAGTTCATTGTCTCTTTTTTTGTTCCAACTCATAGAGTTTTGTCACTATGAATGTTCTCAATTCTTTCTCTGACATTTAGGTAACTTCTGTTTTTTTCAAGACATAAAGAGGAGTTATTGTGTTCTTTTGATGAAGACATATTTCCTGTTCTTTTTTTTTCAAACCTGAGACTCTTCTACTTCAAGCCATTGGGTGATGTACTCACTTTTGGGTACTTTCTTGGAAAATTTTCCTGCCACTGGGGACAAGTTTGCTTCCCTTTTGCTGTAGATTGATGGGTGCAGAAGTCTCTCTTCTGCTGAGTTTAGCAATGTGGTCCCCACAGGAGGAACCTTCTATTTCAGGTGTCTGAAGAGCAGTTTCTTTTTTTTTTTTCTGCATGTTGATCAGTAAGAGGAGGATCCCAGGGAGTCTCACAATATAACAGTATTTGAGAACTATGATTCTAGACCTGTTTAGTCCCTAAGTGTGGATTTAGAATTAGGAGAAGATCACATGTACGAGGGTGGAAAAAAGAGTATTAAAGAGAAACAAAAAAAGTTACATGTCGTGCTAGTGTGCTATTTGCCAGCGCTCTGCAGATGGAACTGGGCTCTGCTGGAGAGCTGGAGGTTGCCCTTTCTCACAGGGTGGGAAGCTCTAGGGTTTGGAGATCTAGGCTGGGGCTGGAGCTGGAGCTGGAGCTGGGGACAGGACAGTGAAAGGCTCTGCCTCAATTTCCCTGACTGGCCAGGGTGCTGCAGATGGAACTGGGTTCAGCTGGATAACTGGAAGCTGCCCTAAGGGTGAGGAGAAGTAGGAAATTTACAAAAGAAAGAAGAGGGGGAAAAAGTAACTTATCTCTGGAAGGGGTGGGGCTCTAAGGTTGAGAGAGCTGGGCTGAAGCCGGAGCTGGGGCTGGGTTCAGTTAAGGCCCTGCCTCAGTTTCCCTTTCTTGCTGGGGGGGGGGGTTACAGTTGGATCTGGGCTCTGCTGGAGAGCTTGGGCTCCACTTTCTGGCAGGGGAGGGTTCTGAGGTTGGGAGTGCTGGGTTGCAACCAAGTCTGGAGCTGGGGCTGGGACCAGTGAATGGCTCTGCCTCAGTTCCCTGACTGACCAGGAGGCTACAGAGTTAACTGGATTCTGCTGGAAAGCTGGGGGCTTACTTTTCTGGCAGGGGGAGCTCTGAGGTTGGGAGAGCTGGCTGGGGCCAGAGCTGGAAATGGGGCCAAGGCTGGGGCTAATGAAAGGCCCTGCCTCAGTTTTCCTGACTGGCCAGGGGTTTGCAGATGGAACATAACCATATTCAATGCCTCTGTGTCCTCTAGTCTTTCATTTTCCATAATAGAGTGTGGACAGTCAGTATATGTTACATGCAGACATATAAGATCTGTCTTTCATAGCCTGACTTGCTTTACTCAGCAGTAAATCTTCCATATTTGTTAATTTTCTATCATATTCCAGGATCTTGTTGTTTTTACATGGTTGAGTAGTATTCCATAGAGTATATGTGGCATACTTTTTCAGTCCACTTATCTGTTTGTGGACATTTGGGTTGGTTCCATGTTTTAGCAATTGTATATAATGTCACAGTAAATATAGCATTTTTCCTACTGAGGGTTGTCCTATCCATTGGGTGAATATTCAAGAGTAGAATTGCCTAATCATATTGTAGTTCTATTTCAAGGTTTTTGAGGAACCTCCATATTGTTCTCCACAATGGCTGTGTAGGAGAGTTCTCCTTTTACCACAGACCCATCAGTCCTAATAATTTTTTTTTAATCTTTGCCATACTGACTGGGGTTAGGTGATATCTCATTGTAGTTTTGATCTGCATCTCCCTTATGATGAAGGGTGTTGAACATTTTTACATATGCTTTTTAGCTGTTCGTATGTCTTCCTTACAGAGTTGTTTATTCAGTTTATTTTCCCATCTTTTAATTGGGTTGATCTTTATTTTCAGATAAGTCACCTGAGTTCCCTGTATATTCTGGTTACCAGTCACTTATATGAGGCATACTTTACCAAAATATTCTCCTATTCTGAGGGTTGTAGATGCACACTAATTACCATGTCTTGGACTGTTCAAAAATTTCTTAATCTGATGTAATCACACCTGTCTATTTTTGGGATTATTACCTGTGCTTTGAGGGTCTTATTTAAGAAGTCTTTGCCTACCACAATGTCTTCTGGATTTCCCCCAGTGTTTTCCACCAATAGTTTTATAGTTTGAGGCTTTAGGTTTAGATCTTTGACCCACTTTGAGTATTTTTTTATTTGTTAGAGATAGAAGTTCAGATTCATCTCTCTGCAGATGGATATCCAGGTTTTCTAGCACTACTTGATAAAAATCTATAAAATTTCTATATACACAAATTTCTGTATTGTACTGGATTGAGAGGTAACATTTGTCAAAGATTAATTGGCTGAATGCTTGGGGGTTTATTTCTTGGGTCTCTATTCTACTTCATTGGTCCACAGGTCTGTTCTTGAGTCAATACTATGCTGTTTTGATTATCACAGTTTTGTAAAACATTTTAGATTCACGGTGTGATATGCTGACAATTCTATTCTTCTTTTTCAGGATTACTTTGGAAATACAGGGTCTTTTATGATTCCAGACAAATTATATGATTTTGTTTCTTTAGATCTGTGAAGAATGTTTCCAGTAATTTTTAGGGATTGCATTAAATATGTAGATTAATTTGTGTAGAATTGCCATTTTTATTATGTTAATTCTGACAATCTAGGAACATGGGCTGTCCTACTTTCTGGTGTCCTTTTCTATTTTTTTTTAAAAACTTCCATGTTTCTCTGTAGGGGTCTTTGACTTCCTTGGTTAGATTTATTCCTAGGTATCTTATACTTTGTGGCTGAGTTAAATAGAATCACTGTTTTTTTTTTTTTTTTTTTTTTTTTTTTTTTTTTTTTTTTTTTTTTTTTTTTTTTTTTAAATGGGATTACTTTTTTCAGTTCTACCTCTGTCTGCTTTTTCTTTTTGTGTATATAGAAATTCTATAGATTTTTTTATTAATTCAGTTTTCTTTTTTTAACATTAATATGCTATACATCATTACAGTATACAAAATGGATTTTTAATCCAAAATACACTGTCTGTTGGCTCAGTCAAGCACATCAACATACATATTATCAACAAACAATTTTTCATTTCTTATGTCTTGTATATTTTGCTATTCTTTTTTTTTTTTTTGCCATCCTTGATTCCCTATCCCTAACCCTCTGCCCTGTCCAACCCTCCTCCCATTGTCTCTGGTATCCATGATTGCTTTCTATGCCTTTTCCCCCCATTTAATTGATTTGCTAATGAACTTAAATTCTATAGATTTTTAAAGTTGATTTTTTGTCCTGCCACTTTACTATATTCATTTATTACTTGAAGAAGTTCTTTCGTTGATATATTTAGGTCTTCTATATATAGAAGAATGTCATCTGCAAATAGAGATAATTTCAACTCTTCTTTCCCTTTTTAAATGAGTTTTATTTCATCTCACTTCTGATTGCATTAGCTAGAATATCCAGCTTTGTATTGAAATGGAGTGGAGAAAGTTGGCAGCCTTGTCTTGTACCAATTTTTGGTGGAAAACCTTTCATCTTTTGCCTATTCAGTATGTTAGCTATAGGTTTTTCATAGATGGCTTTTATTATGTTGAGAAGTAATCTTTCTGTATTGATTTTACTAAGAGTCTTCATCATACAGGGATGTTGTATTTTGCCAAATGCTTTTCCTGCATCCATTGAAATAATCATATACTTTTTGATCTTTTTTTCTGTTAATATGGTGTATTATGTTTATGCTTTTGCATATGTTGAACCCTTCTTGCACCTCTGGAATAAAGCCTACCTGGTCGTGATGAATGATCTTTTTTGTGTCTATATTTATCAGATATTGGTCTGTAGTTTTCCTTCCTAGTCATGTCCTCAACTTGTTTGGGGGTGAGGGTGATGGAGACTTCATAAAATGAATTTGGAAGATTTCCTTCCTTTTGCATTTTTAGAAATAATTTGAGTAGAGTGAAGGTTAACTCTCCTTTAAAAGTTTTGTAAAATTAAGAAGAGAAGCCAGGTAACATGATCATTAAGGTGCTGTACACTACCACATGGCTAACTGTGGTTTGAGTCCCAGACCTGGTGGCTTGCTTTCCCAGTCTCTATCGGTCTTTCTCTCTCTCTGTCTGTGTTCAAAATAAAAATAGATAAATGACTAAATAAAATTAAATTAATGATTCTTTTAATAAAAGAAGTGAAGCCATCAGTATCTGGACTTTTCTTTGTTGGGAAGTTATTCATTATTTATTCACCCTTATTTTTAGTTATGAGTCTATTCAGTCTTTGTATGCCTTCCTCAGTCAATGTTGGCACATTATATGTGTTCAGGAATTTGTTCATTTCATCCGGGTTTTCTTGTTGAAGGTGTATTGTCACTTATAATATTCTCAAGTGATATTTTGTATTTCTGTTATATCTGTTCTCATATTGCCTGTTTCACTGTGAATTTCATTTATCTAGTTCTTTTCTATTTTCTTAATTAGTCTAACCAATGGGGTGTCAATTTTCTTTACCTTTTCAAGGAACCAGCTTTTGGTTTCATTTATTTTCTGTTTATTTTCTATTTTATCTATTTCTGCTAGAATCCTTATTATTTCTTTTCTTCTGGCATTGTTTTGGATTTTGCTATTGTTGCTATTTTTCCAGTTCCCTGAGGCATGATGTTAGGATGTCCATTTGCCACCTTTCCATCTTTTTCCAACTATTTTAAGCTTCCCACTTATGACTGCTTTTGCTGTGTGCCACAGATTGTGAAAACTCATGTACTCATTATGAATCTATTGAATTCAGAATTAATTTCTTCAGTAGTTGTAAAGTCATTCAGGAGTAGGTTGTTTAGTTTCTGCATGTTTGTGTATTTTCAAGATTCTTTTTCTGAGTTTAATATCAAGTTTAATTTTGTTATGCTCAGAGGAGATGCCAGAAATTATTTCTATGCCTTTGAATCTTTAAAAGCTTGCTTTGTGCTTTATCTTGTGGTAAACATTTAAAAAGTTTCCATGCAGGGGTGAGAAAAAGTATAATCTGTGGTTTGGGGGTGGAAGTTTCTAGAGAAATATGTCAAGACCATTTGACTTATGCTATCATTTAGATCCTGTATCTCTTTGCCAATTTTTTGTCTAGATGACATGTCCCAAGGAGATAGTGAGGGTTGAGATCTCTAACAATTAGTGTGTTACAGGGTGTGTATGCTTTTACATATAACAATCTTTCCTTCACGTATTTTGGTGTTCCTGAGTTGGGTGCATAGGTATTAGGGTTATGTCTTCTTGATGACTTAGCCTTTTACTACTATAAAATACCCTTCTTTGTTTCTTCTTATAGTTTTTGTCTTAAAAACCTTTTTTGGTTTCCATCTTCATAGATTTTTTTTTAGGTCTTCACTTTAGTCTATGTATATCTTTCTTTTAATGTTTTGTTTACTGTAAAACAATTCAAGTAGATGAACTTATTAATTCCCAGCTGTTTTTCTTCTGGAATGGGCTAACCATTTTGAAATTATGTATGTCTTTATACATGGGGTGGGTTTCCTATAGGCAACAGATAAAGAGTTTCTGTTTTTTAATTCCTTCAGCCAGTCTGTGTCTCTATTTTCTTTTTGAGAGAGACATTTTGCTATAGGGTGTGTGTGCTCACCAGAAAGAGAGAGAGAAAGAGAGATAGAAAGTGAGAAATCACCCCCCCAGGGGGAATGGTTATGTCGCAATCCCTTCTCCTCCATTCTCCTCTCGGGATCTTGAACACGCATGCACACGCGCCTGGTGTGAGTTTAAGCCACCAGGTCCAGGACTTGAACCGTGGTTGGCTCCATGGGTGTTCAGTGACATAGCCATTACGCTAACTGCTGGTCCCTCTTTTTTTAAAAAATTTATTTCTTCTTATTTCAATTTCTTTTATACATTCAATCTAATGTTACTTAGCTTACAAAGTGAATATTCCGACATGTGTACATTTTTCACCAGTCCACTTGACAATACTATAAAGTTATATACAATAGATAAAAATATATTTCTTTGTACCATAAATGCCATGCCTCTCTATTTTTCTCCATATTGTCCTTCCTCAGATTCTACTCCTTCAACCACGCTCTTCCCACACTGTATCTGGTTTCACAGCCATTTATTAAGTTTCTATAATCTTTAGTCATTCAGTTTTGGCTACAGAGTGCAGACACTTGGCATATATTAAGTGGAGACATAAAAAAAATTTCTCTTCTTCATAGCCTGGCTTGCTTCACTCAGGAGTTAATCTTCCATATTTATCTATTTTTTTGTCAAACACCAGGGTCTTGTTGTTTTTTATGGCTGAGTAGTATTCCATAGAGTATATGCCACATAGGCACATGTACTCCATGTATCTTTGAACCCGCAGAGTCAGGACTCAAACCACGTAGTTGGCCATGTGAGATCCAGCCACCTTAACCACCACAGCACTGGTTGGGCCTTCGTTTACTTGATATAAGGTCTGCATAGAAAAGAGTGGCCAGAATAATGGTGGAAAGAACTCACAAAATGTTTTTTAAACCATTTATATAAAACAATAAATTATATAATTTTTATATATTTTATTATATATTTTTTCTAAAATAAAAAATGTGGATGCATAAAATTGAAATAAATAGGAAAGAGAAATAAATAAGTAGTAAAAATATAATCTCCTGAGCTGTCACATAGTTGAAAAAAATATGAAATAATGAAAGGTAAAGTATTGTTATTATAAAAGTAATTTATTTATTTATTTATTTGTTTTACTTATTTTTTCATTAGTATTATTTATTATTTTTATACATTCTGTCATTATATATCATTTAGTTCATAAAAAGATTTTACCCAACATGATATATGCCACACGGCAGATGAGTTGATATTACTATACCAACAGGCAACAAACCATATCTGTATAACACAAATGTCTTCTCCATATTTCCCCAAATTTCCCTTCCTGCGCTTCCCTCTCCCACTCTTCTTACACTTTTCCCCCAGTGTCCATAATAATTTTTAATGCTTTTATGTCCTCCAGTCTTTCCGTTTCTACCATAGAGTGTAGACATTTGTTATGTGTTAAGTGGAGACGTACAATATCTATATTTCATAGCCCAAATTGCTTCACTCAGCAATAGATCTTCCATGTTTGTCCACTTTCTATCAAATGCCAGGGTCTTTTTTATGGCTAAATAGTATTCCATGGAGTATATGTGCCACAATTTTTCAAACCATTCATCTGTTTATGGACATTTGGGTTGGTACCATGTCTTAGCAATCATGAATAATATAAAAATAATTTAAAAATAACCACAATTTCCTGTGCTGTGTAAATTTTAGGTATTATTGTGTTCCATGTACCTGGAATATATATATATTATATCTATAGATTATATCTACATCTATAGCTATATATATATCTATGTAGTTATGGTTTGTTGCCTGTTGGTATATATAGATATAATCTATCTATATCTAGATTATATCTACATCTATATCTATCTTTGTAGATATAATTGTTTTATTGATAACATTTTTACAGATTATCAACTATTCAAGATCTGGTTGCATAAGGTTCACCTGACATTTTATAAACTTTGTAGAGCTTTAATAATTTATCATAACATGCATACAAATAGCTAATGCTGTAACACATGCTACTATATATTTATTATTAAAATAAATTTCTGATGTTATAAAGTGTTCTTTGGAGAAAATATTTCAATGATTAACTAAATTATTTGTAGACACTTTGGATTTCTTTATGTCGTAGTAATTTTAGAGATAGACACATTTTGACTATTTTACTAGTTCACCAAAATTTAAAAATTAGGTATTTTTGCTCCATTATTTTTCTTTTGAAATTAATTTTTCTTCATTAATGGAACACAAAGCATCTTATAGAAATTTAATTTTAAATATGATAATAATGAAAAAGATTTATAGAGGATAAAACTTATTTTCTGAAATCTTAGTATATATATATATCCTTCCTTTTTAAACTTTATTATTTTTTACATTTAATCACTGTATATCATTAATGTACACAAAATGAATGTTCACAGCATGAATAAACTAACTATATATTAGTCCACTTAAAGATATTACCATACATATTATCATCAACAGATAATTTTCATTATTGTGTTCCTTAAATGTTTTGTTTCTTACCTTTTCCCCTTCATTCCATCCCTCTCACCTTCCCCCATTTCCCACACTATCTGAAGTATCTAGAGTTGCTCTCCATGCTTTTATACCTTTCAATCCTTCAGTTTCTGCCATAGAGTGCATTCAGTGTGTGTGTGTATATATATACACACACACATATATACATATATACATATATATATATACACACATATATACATATATATGTATATATATACACACATATACATATATATATATATACACACACACATACATACATATACACACACATATTATATATACATATATAATATACATACACACACACACACACACACGCATATATGTAATTTATTTAACTTTACTTATTCATTCATTTATTTTAATTTGACCAGAGAGAGGCACAGAGAGAGAGGGGAGGAAAGTGAGAAAGCAAGCCACCAGGTATGGGACTCAAACAGTGGTCAGCCATTGAAAGTAGGCCAGTGGGAGTGTCCAATGTCTTAACCACCACACAATCTGCTGACTGCCATTCAGTATGCATTAAGTGGGGAAATACAGTACCTCTCTTTCATGGTTTGGTTTGCTTTGCTTAGTAATATGTCTTCTTTATTTGCCCACTTTTTGTCAAATGTTCATCTATTTTATTTATAGCTGAATGTAATTTCATATGACGAATATGTCCTTATAAATATTTGTTTGATGAATTAATAAAATAATGTGAAAATTGAGAAATAACATGGCCATTAATAGCTAATGGCCACATAAAATAATTTAATATGTTTGGAAAGCTATATGGTCATGTTCTAGAGAGTTGAACACATACAGATTGATTCAATAATTTCATTCTTTGAAATGACAAGAACCAGAACTTTAATTTTTTAAAGAGATTTTTGTTATATGTTGCATATGCTCACCAGAGAGACAAAAAGCAAGAAATCACTCCCTGGGAGAGAGCCATGCCACAATCCCTTCTCCTTAATTCAGGATTTTGTGCATACATGCACATGTGTCCAGTGTGAGTTTTAAGCTGCCAGGTCTGGGACTTGAACCATGGCCAACTACATGGGAGTCCAGCAACATAACCATTACACCATCTACTGGTCCAGAACTTCAATTTTTAAGATTACTTACAAGAGTAAAACTTTGGAAATAATCAATGTGCAAAAAATAACTGAATGATTAAATGCATTTTGATATAAATTCAGTTGAATGTTGTTAATTCAAGAAAATTATAATAGTAAAATTCTATGGGAGTACATAGTAATGGCATATAAATTTGTACTGATATATAAAACTAATATGTATAGAGACAAAAGTTATAATGAACCTTTGAAATTAAATAACGGAAGTGAAAATATTTTATTTGTTTGGTGAGTAGAATTGGTAAATTATCACTTTTTTTCTATTTTTGTAACATATTGTGTATGCAGAAGCTTTAAAACATGTGCTGTGATCATTGTATAGTTGATCTATATATGTATAGACATACATACAAACACATTCCAGAGGGACACAGATATGAGAGATACATACACATACACATATATGTGGTCATGAATATGTTTATTAGCAGGAAAAAGGGAGTAGTGGGCTTATATAACACATGGATTTTTTTTTCTCTTAATTTGAAAGAATAACTACAAAAATACATAGCTTCAATAATAAAAAATAATCTGATGAAATTTCTATGTTGTCAGTGATTATATTACATGACTTATTTATAGGAAATTTATAGGAAAAGTTTTGCTTTTTTCAACATTACATATTGGAAGAATTCCCATTAAAAATTTCCTTGTACATATAATGTTGGTGAGTCATCAGTAACAGCACAAATATGTTTTTTCCCCATTTAATTCTCCACCCAACAGTAACTTTCTTAAAGCTCTTTTCATGACTTTATTCCTCAGACTGTAAATAACGGGGTTAAGTGTTGGGGGTATTACTTTATAAAATATAGATATCATAAGGTCAAAAGCAGTAGGAAAATCTTAAGTTGGTTTTAGAAAATCAAAAATGCCTGTAGAGAGAAAAAATGAGACAACAAAGAGATGAGGTAGGCACATAGAGAAGGCTTTGGACCTACTCTCAGCAGAGGGAATTTTTAGAACGGTGGACAAGATTGGATGTAAGAGAGAACAATGGAGATGAAGCAGATGAATGCCATCACAGACATGAAAGCAGCCACTCCAATCACTCCAAGGTAATCATTGGAGTAGGAGAGCTTCAGCAACTGAGGGACATCACAGAAGAATTTGTTAATTATTTTGACCTTACAGAATGTGATAGAAAATGTGGCTGTTGTATATGAGATTCCAGAAATGCTTCCACTTAACCATACAGCTATCACAGCCCACTTACATTTTCTGGGACTCATGATGACTTCATAGTGCAGTGGAAAGCAAATGGCAGTGTAGCGGTCATAAGACATCACTGTGAGAATAACCATCTCAGCCCAGGCAAAGGTTGTGAAGAAGAAAACCTAAAGTATGCATTGGCCCTGGGAAATAAAACCGTCATCCATCAGTGAGTTGTCAATGGACTGAGGAACTGTGACAGAAATGAAAGAGAAGTCCAGCAGGGACAGGTGCTGCAGGAAGTAATACATTGGGGCTTGGAGATGTAGTTCCAGTGTTGTGATGGTGATAATGATGAGGTTACCTGACAAGGCCAATAGGTACATTACCAAGAAAATCAAAGCATGTAATATCTGTAGCTCATGGTTATCAGAAAACCCCATTAGGAGGAATCCACTCATTGTGGTTATATTTGTCATAACTGTTTTGAAGATACAAATTGTGGTGGCAGCTAGAAGATAAGTGGATATGAAAAATGTAGTAGAGATATGTTAAAATAAATCACTCATTTATCCATTTTTCAACAATTAATTAAAAATACCTGCTATTAATCAATTGTGCCCTATATTTTGGGGATCTAAATAAACATAAAGATATGTATGAGGGGACTCTCCAAAATTTTTATGGAAAATGTATGCTATGAAAATACTAAGCATATGTTTTAAAAAATTTGCACCAGATTATACTTGTGGTTTAATTCCATTTTTTTGAAGTCCCTTTGTATTTTCTATATTCATGGAGCATACAATCTATACTAGTAAACCAGTACTGTAGTTATATCTGAGTGAAAATGTGGTAAAAGTTACTGAATAGAAAGATGGTTCTCTTTGTATCACTAAAAAAATCCCTAATCTACTTCCACAGAGGAGTCCTGCTGCTTTCATTTATAAAGTTAAGAGCAAAAAAGCAATGATAGACTCTTGATTAGAAATTTCTGATAATAGAAGGCTTCATTTGTGTAGCACATTATTTTATCAGATAAAATGGTCCATTAGAGGAAATAAGGTACTAAGGGGGACCAGCAGTTAGCATAATGGCTATGTCGCTGGACTCCCATGTAGTTGACCGCGGTTCGCATCCCAGACCCGGTGGCTTAAAACTCACGCCGGGCGCGTGTGCGTGCGTGCCCAAGATCCCGAGGGGAGAATGGAGGAGAAGGGATTGCGGCATGACCATCCCCCCTGGGGGGTGATTTCTCTCTTTCTGTCTCTATGTCTCTCTGTCTGTCTGGCAAACGCACGCACCCTATAGCGAAAACCTCTCTCCCCCTCCAAAAAAAAAAAAAAAAAAAAAAAAAAAGAAAAAGAAAGAAGGTACTAGGAATTGAAATATGAATTAAGTTCTTGGAACCTAAGGTTCCTTCAGGGCAAACAAATCTGTCATTGTAGAGAAGGCAAATGGAACCAAGTGCCAGATTGGGTAGGTACTGCTATTACTCTTCCCAATTAACATTGTATTTAGTGTACATCTCATTGAAACCAAGAAGTGAATGCTTTTGTGAAGGAAATACTTACATGTTACTCCCAGATTCAGTGTTTAATTTGATTGTACAAAGTATCTTCTGACATCTAACAATTTTCTTTTTGAATTTTAATTTTATATAACTTCTCTTCACATAATTTGTCTCCAGTTCAAGTTATCAAACATTTATTAACCTTTACTAAATGCAAAAAAAAAATTGAAATGAATGAAAGATGGTGATTACTCTGAGATTATTCTAAATGTGGAAGAAAAATATTCAAATACCTGACATACACCTTCAGGAAGAAGACCTAAGAAGGCATAAAGTGATCTATACTTCAAAAATGGGAGAAATTGAGTTTTAGTTTATGATTCAGTGTTTTGAACCTTGTGGAATGGAAATAACAAAGAGTTCTTTCCTCATTAAATTACACATCAGTCTATGAGGGCTGATAATTTATTTGTACTAAGTTTTTTTTTTTTTCTTACAGCTTTTACTTCCATCTTTGAGTTCTAGGAATAAATTTTAAAAATTCTGTATTAGAGCAGTGGGGTCGCTGGGCGCCTGCGCCGAGGCAGGGCCACCGGGCGGGGGCTCTCCTCTGCTCCGCGTACCGCGGCCTGGACCGCCCGGCCCCCGCTGCCTCTCCGGCATGGGTGTGTCCCGCGCTTGGCACCGACGCGGGCCGGTGGCGTGGAATGGCCGAGGTTGCCGTCCTTCCTGTCTTTGGCCGGGTGGGTGAGCGGGAGGTGGCGATGGGTCCCAGGCGCATTTGTGCACTCAAGGCTGGCGTGTGGCCGTTGGGCCTGCACGTGGCCGCCGGGCCTGCGCATGGTTGCTGGGCCTGTGCGTGGCCGTCGGGCCTGTAAATGGCCACCGGGTCTGAGTGTGGCTGCCAGGCCGGTGCCTGCGCGTGGCTGACAGGCTTGCGCGTGGCTGCTGGGCCTGCTCCTGTGTGTAGCCACTGGGCCTGCGCGTGGCTGCCGGGCCTGCTCCTGCGCACGGCTGCTGGGCCTGAGCATGGTCACCAGGCCGACGCATGGCCGCCGGGCCTGCACGTGGCCCCCGGGCCTGCGCGCGGCTGCCGGGCCTGCGCGTGGCCACCGGGCCTGCGCCTGTGCGTGGCCCCCGGGCCTGCGAGTGGCCACTGGGCCTGCGCGTGGTTGCCGGGCCTGAGCCCGTGCATGGCCGCCGGGCCTGTGCCCGTGCATGGCCGCTGGGCCTGCACGTGGCCACCGGGCCTGCGCCTGCGCCTGCACGCGGCTGCCGGGCCTGAGCGTGGTCGCCAGGCCTGCGTGTGGCCACCAGGCCTGTGCGTGGCCACCGGGCCTGTGCCTGGCCGCCAGGCCTGTGCCTGCACGTGGCTGCCAGGCCTGCGCGTGGCCGCCGGGCCTGCGTGTGGCCGCCAGGCCTGTGCGTGGCTGCCCGGCCTGCGCCTGTGTGTGGCCGCCGGTCGCGGGCGGCAAACTGAAGCCGAAAACAAGGATTAAGATCTTGCAAATATAAGCAACAGAAAGAAACTTTAGATGTCTTAAACCAATTGAGAAATATATTGTATAGGAGGATTTTCGCTGCCTATGGGCAGTGAGAAGATGATGGTTACCAGCCCTGCATTACCTCAGGGAAAAACAAGAACTATTCTACCATTCTTAAGGAAGCCAGATACTCGAGGATGACTCACGCTGCAGATCCCCACAACACCATTCCCGGTAATCACAGGATGGATGCTGTGCCGCATCAACTGATAACCATCTCTGCTTACCAGAACCGCGTTCCTGAAACTGTATTCCATGGAGACTCACCTACAATTGTGGAACTGCACGAGACCCACCCTTGACCCAACCCTGAATAGAATCTATGTTCCTTGTGGAAAACTTTATGAGCTGATAATTGAAAAAGGAAAAAAAAAAAAAGGGTGAAAGAACTGGAGGGTATGGTCGCAGGGATGGCAACTGTGGATGCTGGAGACAGTATGGGAGAGGTAATGGGAATGAGTGATGGAGGGCAGAGGGGAGGGATTCAGGGAATGAACATCATGCTTGATGGACACAGGGGTGAAGGGTGGTCTGTTGATGATGATGTATGTGGTGGTATCATTGTCTTGACTAATGTGAACTGTACTCATGCTGGGAAAAACCATGCTGTACACTGTAAAGATGTGCAATGAAAAAAAAATATCAGCACTCTGGCAGAAGGAGAAAGATCTGATGATATGATGGCGGAAAGGATGAGTGTAGATACCAGAGGCTGTAAGGGAGGGGAGTGGGTGGTCGGGAGTGGGTGGTAGAGAGTGGGCGTGAGGGGCAAAGGGAAGAATCACTTAACACCAAAAAATGTAGAGTTCTCTGTTGAAAACTATATACATATATGTATATTGTATACATCATAATGGGAACTTTATGTAAAATGTGAATTTAATTAATCTGAGAAAGAAAAATAAAAGACAAAAAAAATTCTGTATTAGATGGTCTCTGACTTTGTTCTAAATCATGTGAAATAGCACCAAATTTTTCTGTGTCTTAGTAATTAATCTTAGAAATTATAACTGGTGATTTCTAAATAAGTCAACACCTTATTCCATTTTATCAATTTGAGAAAAATTCTTTTTTAATTTTTTCAATTTAATATATATTTTTTTAAAGATTTGCTGTAGTACACATGTAGTCACCAGAGAGACATACAGAGAGAAAATAAAATGCAAGAAAGAAAGCTGCCAGGTCTAGGACTCAAACCAAAGCTGGCAATATAGGAGTCTAATGCCTTAACCACCACAATACCTGTTAGCCCTGAGAAAGATTCTTTTAGTCAATTCAATAGCCTCTATTATTCATTTTATTTTTCTGCTGTCTAATGTCAATCTCTCCTGTCGACAATTCAGATTTAATCTTGGTTTCTAACTTTTTCTGTTCCTTGAGTAATGAACTTGGCACCTGAGTACCCCATTTCTGTATTTTATTGTCTGGTATGGGTTAGTGGTCTTAGCTTTGAAATAAAAATGGATATTAAGTTAAATAAAAATATTAAGCTTTTATTTTGGCTTCTAAATTTGAAAATCTCTATTTTTTTACATATGAATGTGAATTACAAAGCTAATCTGTCTGATATATCCCCAAATTTATTTCCACCAAAACCTCATACTACATAATAGAAAACAGGAAGAATAAAAGACTAGGCTATTCTTCCACCATGACGTATGTTTTTATGTACTGCTTTTTCTGTACCCTTCTTCTTTGAACTAATAAAATGATTAATAGCCTTATTCATATATCATTTCAATTTTTGTACCTTAAAATTTTTAATCTGCTAGATATTTACAACCAATCACAAAGAGAATGGGAATTTAAAAAGCAATATATGTTATTTAATTCATGCAGATATTTTTATCTTCTAGAAGTTAAGTACTTTAATCTCTAATTGAGTCTCAAACCCTTTACCTTTGCAATTTGTACCAGTGCCTGATTTCTAAGATCTGTAAATACTAGAAGAAGCATTGAGGAAAAGCTCACAATTACTTTGAACATAGATCCAACAAAATCTTTGTCCCACAGAGATCAGAGATTATTTGACAAATCTTATATAGTTGCTTTACTCTATGTTTTTATAAACATATATTAACCTTTCAGATTTATTGGTTTTTCTTAACTGTAATACATTCATATAAATTAAATATATGGACTTTATTAATCTGCTAATTTTTAGGGAAATAAGCTTCTTTTCTTGTTAAAATTAACAGTCTTGCTTTTTCTTTTTTTTTAATTTCAATTTATTTATTTGCATTCATTCACTGTACATCATTACAGCATACAAAATGAGATTTTCCATCCAGAGTACACTGTATATTGTCTCAATCAAGCACATCAACAAACATGTTATTGTCAGCAAATGTTCTTCCATTTCTAGTTTTCTGTATGTTTAACTTTTTTCCCCCCATCCTTGATTCCCTATCTCTTACCCTATGCCATCTCCCACTCCCCTCCCACACTGTCTCCGGTATCTATGTTTGCTTTCTATACTGTTTTTACCCCACATTTTACTGAATCACCAAAGACCCTAATCAATCCAAATACCCTCATAGCAAACACAGGTGACATATACATTTCCATGAACACAAGTCTAACTTTATGCATCCTATAAAGTAGCACCTAGCTGGAGCTACATATCCTACTGCAGTCATTGAATAGATATATTTTTTTTCCTGAAACTTTTTTTTTGTAACTCAATTTACATCCCTTCCCTAAGCATCATCACAGCACACAAAATGCAATCTCCCATCCAGTACACACTGCATAGTGACTCAATCATGCACATTACAAAAAAATTTCCATTTCTAATTCCTAGAAATATTTCCACCCCTCTTTCTGACTTTCTGTCCCTTCCCACCCTCCTCTCACACCACCTCCAGTGTCCACAATTGTCCTTCATTCCCTTCCCACCCACATTGCATCGATCACACAATTTCCTACATAATCTAACTACTTTCAATGGTGAGTTCACTCCTTACTACTAAGAAAACCAGTTTTAACTTAAATCAAAGAAATGCCAAGGAACTTTGCTTAAAGCCAGGAAACAGGTTAGGATTCTGTTCAAATAGTAGGTGCATGAACCTATCAGTCTCATGTACCTTTATCTTCTGTTCTGGTTCAATTTTCCTGATTAAATTCTGGGATATAATATTCAGCTCCAGACTTGTCTCTATGATTAAACTGGCCACTTTCTTAGTTTTTGGACTCTTACTTCCGTGTGTCTGTGTTTAATTTTCCTGATACAGCACACCCTTGAGAACTTCTTGGAGATCTGGTCTGGTGCTGGTAAATTCTTTCAGGTTTTGTTTATCTGAGAATGTTCTTGTCTTTTCTTCCCACTTGAAAGATAATCTTGCCGGGTACAGTATTCTTGGCTAAAATTGCTTCTCTCGTAACACTTTGAATATATTTTCCCATTCTCTCCTTGCTTGCATTGTTTCCAATGAGAGATCTGCTGTTAGCCTGATGAGATGTCCTTTGTAGGTAACTTGATGTTTTTCTCTTGCCAATCTTAGTATCTTGTCTTTGTCTGTGGTTTTGGTCAACCTGGCTACAATGTGTCTTGGAGAAGATCTTCTTGGGTTGATTCTATTTGGGGACCTTTGTATTTCCTGGGACTGGATCTTCGAATGCCTGTCTAGGTTTGGAAAGTTTTCTTGCAGGATTTCATGGAATAGATTATCAATGCCCTTATGGGTCTCTTCACCTTCTGGAATGCCAATTATCCATATATTTGGACGTTTGATGGTATCCAGAACTTCTCGCATATTATTCTCAAACTTTTGGGCCATTTTCTCAGTCTTCATGGTGGATTTTTCCAGGCCAGCCATTTTCTCTTCTACATCTGAGATTCTATTTTCTGAATGATCTAGTCTGCTTTTAATACTTTCAAGGGAGATTTTGACTTCTTGTATTATAGACTTCATCTCTAGCAGTTCTGCTTGAGTCTTTCATAAAGTATGCAATTCCTCTTTTAGATCTAGCAAGAATTTCCTCATCTCCTGGAACTCGTCAACTTCTTTCTCCTTTCTCTTTAGCAGTTCATTATCTCTCTTCTCTTCCATCTCTGTTAGCTTTGACATTATGAATGCTCTAAATTCCTTATCAGACATTTCCATGATTTTCAGCGAACTGCTTGTGGATGAAGAAGAGTTACTCTTTTCCCTTGGAGGAGAGGTATTTTCTCGTTTTCCCATATTTCTTGTGATCCAGCGGTGATTTCTTGTCATCTGATGGATGATGTGTTTCTTTAAAATTCTTGAAGTTCAGTCTAAATGTTCAGGAGCAAGCAGACAGAGGTGATCTAGAATCTCTTTGCCATTCTGTTGTGATTGCTGGTGCAGCAGATTCAGTAGATATTGGGGAATATTTTAACCCTATTAGTATATGGATGTTTAGCTACAGTGCTCTTAGATCTGTCTAAGAACACACTGAATGGATATTGGAGGGTGGAGAGACAAGAAAAAGGAAAATGAAAAAGGGAGAGAGAAACAGCAACAAAAAGAGAAAAAAGGACAAAATAATTTTAAAAAATTGTAATCGCTGTTCTTTTTTATAAAAAAAAAAATCACAAAATTGAAAACTGGTTGTGTGCCACGCGAAAAAATCTAGTTCGCTGGCGCCATGTGGAACCTTCTCCTGAAGGCCCGGCTTCTTCTGCCTGAGTGGGAGGACCAGAACGATAATTAACAAGATAAGAGGTGGAGCCAAGAGCCAGAGAAAAACTGTGCCTTTTAAAAAAAAGTGTAAAAAGGAAAAATTATAAAAAAAAAGGAAAGACAGAAGCAGGGAGAGACAGGACCTGAGACACAGAAAGAGAGATAGAAGACTGGGGGTGCGCAGGGGGGCTCCCTACCGCTAGCTCGTTTGTTAGAGGCTGAATTATCAGTAGAAAATCTTCATTCCCTGAAAAATCTATTTTGCTTGCGCCATGTGGAACCTTCTCCTGAAGGCCCAGCTTCTTCTGCCTGAGTGGGAGGGCCATAGTGATAATTAACAATATAAGAGGTGGAGCCAAGAGCCAGAGAAAAACTGTGTCTTTTTAAAAAAGTGTAAAAAGGAAAAATTACAAAAAAAAAGGGAAGACAGAAGCAGGGAGAGACAGGAACTGAGACACAGAAAGAGAGATAGAAGGCTCGGGGTGCGGGGGGGGGGGGGTTCCCTACTGCTAGCTCGTTTGTTGGAGGCTGAATTATCAGTAGAAAATCTTCATTCCCTGAAAAATCTAGTTCACTGGTACCATGTGGAACCTTCTCCTGAAGGCCCGACTTCTTCTCAGCAGGCTTGCTTTTTCAAGCTCAATTCAATGAATATAAAGTTCCATAAAATCTTTCCATATTTCCTTAAGATTGAAAAACTTACCACAGTTGTTCTTGGTATGTGGTTAGTTATCAAAATTGAATATCACTTCTTATGCTCCTCTTTTATAACAAAACAGATCTTTTAAAATATGTCATTTCCCTTGAGAACCCAGGGTTTCTTCTTCTTGTGTAATGGAAGTGCTAACTAAATAATACAAATATTTCACTGTCTTCTTATTCTGACACTTGGGACCTAGAGTCTTTGACATACTGTACAGAAGGAAAATAGTAAGTTCTAGGTTTCTGTTGTCCCTAGCTTTGTGATTCTCAAACTATAGCAGACATATGAATCACTAAGAGAATTTGTTTAAAAATAGGATCCTATGTTCCACACTCAGAAATTCTGATTCCATAGGTCTAGGCCAGTGTTTATTAATATAATTGCATAAGGGGCTCCTAAGTACTGTTGGTGCTATTAGGGCCACACCTGGAGAATCACTATACTAGCTAAATGACATATTTCTTTTTTTAATATAATAATTTTTATTTGAATTTCTAATTTACATTTGATAGTCATACATATTTGTGGGGTATAGTGTAGTACACAGAATATATAATAACCAAATCAAAATAAACATCTACCAGCTTAACATTCATCACTCCTTTGTGATGCACATATTTGAAATCTGCTTATCTGGTTGTTTTGAAATATATATGGAATTGTTATCAAAAATGTTTTTTAGAGTTTTACCCTAGGGTGTGTGCACTTGCAGAAGAGAGAGAGAGAGAGAGAGAGAGAGAGAGAGAGAGAGAGAGAGGGAGGGGGAGGGGGAGGGGGAGGGAGAGGGAGAGGGAGAGGGAGAGAGAGAGAGAGAGAGAGAGAGAGAGAGAGGAAAAGTGGAAAAATGACCACAAGGGATTTGGCCATGCTCCAAACTATTTTCCTCTTTTCTAGGGATTTGGGGCACTCATACTTTATGTGTTTTTCAAACAGCCAGGTCTTGGACTCAAACAATGAAATCAGTATGTGGAACGTAGTGCATTAGCCACCATACCACATGGTGGCTTTTATTAAGAAAATTATCACTATTTATTTATTTATTTATTTATTTATTTATTTAGTTTTAGCTATAGGGCACATCACCTCACCTGGAAGAAATAGAAATAGGAAAAGTGAAAAATCACTCCCTAGGGGAAGATGGCCATGCCACAATCTAACTGTTGGGTATCTCATTACCCTACTATCTTATTTGGACAGATCATCTGGAGAAAAGGCAAAGAAGTGCATAATCTAAACAATACTATCAATAAAATGGATTTGACAAACATCTATAGAAACTTCCATCCAAAAAACCACAAAATGTATATTTTTCTGAGCCTCACATAGAACATTTTCCAACCTAGACCACATGATAGGACACAGAACAAACCATTACAGATTTAAAAGCATAGAAACTATATCCAGAATCTTCTCTTACCATAAATTAAAATTGATACTAAGGAACCAGCAGATGGAGTAATGGCTGTGTCACTGGACTCCCACGTAGTCAACTGCAGTTTGAGTCCCAGACCTGGTGGCTTAAATTCATGCTGCCGGCACATGTTTGTGTGTCGAGATCCCGAGAGGAGAATGGAGAAGGGATTGCAGTATGGCCATCCCCCTGATGGGTGATTTCTCACTTTCTGTCTCTCTGTTTCTCTCTGTCTTTCTTGCGAGCATACGTGCCCTGTAGTAAAAACGTCTCACCAAAATTGATATTAATTTTCTGGGACCAGCAGTTAGCATAATGGCTATGTTGCTGAACTCTCCTGTAGCCAACCGTGGTTTGAGTCCCAGACTCAGTGGCTTAACCTCACTCTGGGTACATGTGCATGCATGCCCAACATCTCAAGAGGAGAATGGAGGAGAAGGGATTGTGGCATGGCCATCCCTCCTGGGGTTGATTTCTTGCTTTCTATCTCTCTGTCTCTCTTTGTCTTTCTGGTGAGTGCATGTGCCCTATAGCAAAAACCTCTCCAAAAAATAATAATAATATTAATTTCAGATAGTATCCTCAAAAATATAAAAGCATAAAGAAACTAAAGAACTTACTCCTGAATGACTTTACAACCACTGAGGAAATTAAAACTGAAATAAAAAGATTCATTAAAATCAATGACAACTAGCACATAAGTTTCCATAACCTAAGGGACATAGCAAAAACAGTATTAAGAGGGAAGTTTATACAAATGAATACACATTTAAAGGGAAAAAGTAGTAAATAGATGACAACACACCCTAGAAACTGGAAAAATAACAGGGAAAAAGCCAAAAACTCAGGAGAAAAGAAATAATAAAGATTTGAGCAAAAATAAGTGAAATAGAATATAAACAAACTATACAGAAAATTAATGAAAGCAGAAGTTGATTCTTTAAAAATGTAAACAAAATAACACACTATTAACTAGACTAATTAAGAAGATGAGATAAAGGAACCATATAAAACAAATTTTCAATGAAAATGCATTACAATGAAAAAATTAGAAATACAGAACATCATTAGAGGATTTTATGAACAACTATATGCCGAAAAGCAAGAAAACTTGGATATGATAGACAAATTCCTGGATATATCTATTCTACTAAGTTTGAATCAGGATAAAACATAAAGCCTAAATGGACCCATAACAAGCAATTTAATTAAATCAGTAATAAATAAACTCCCAACAAAGAAAAGCAAGGTTTGATGGCATCACTTCTGAATTCTACAAAACTTTTAAAGGAGAGTTAATCCCCATTCTACTCAAATAACCAAAAGAAAGAAATCCTCACAAATTCACTTTATGAAGCCTCCATTACCATCGTTTCCAAAATAGACAAGGACATGACAAGGAAGGAAAACTACTGACTAATATCTCTGATGAATATAGAAGCAAAAATTTTCAACAGGATAGTAGCAAATTGTTTCCAACAATATATAAAAAGATTATACATCACAGCCAGGTAGACTTTACTACAGGGATATAAGGGTGGTACAACATACACAAAACCATAAACGTAATGCACCATGCTCACAGAAAGAAAGATAAAACTATATGATCATATCAATCGATGCATAAAATGTGTTTGATAAAATACAACATCCTTCATGATTAAGAATCTCAGAAAAATCAGCATAGAAGGGTCATTTCTCAACACAATAAAAAATTGTTTAGAAAAACTCATAGCAAACACCATACTGAATGGGGAAATGCTGAAAGCTTTTCCACTAAGAATAGGTAGAAGTCAGAGCTGCCCACTTTCTCCATTCTTTCTAAATGTAGTGCTGGAAGTCCTAGCCAATGCAATTAGAAAAGAAAATGCAATAAAAGGCACTTAAATAGTGAAAGAAGAGTTGAAATGATCTTCATTTGTAGATGACATAATTGTATAAATAGAAGACTCAATGGTATCCATGAAAAAAAAATCCTGGAAGTAATAAATGAATACAGAGAAGTGGCAAGATATGAAACCAACATAAAATAATCTATAGAATTTCTATATATGAACAACAAGCAGACTGAGGTAGAAATAGTAATACCATTTACATAGCCACAAAAAGAATAAGATACCTAGGAATATGTCAAACCAAAGACATAAAAGAATTCTACAAGGAAAACTAAAAATCTACAAAAAGAAATTGAAAATGACAGAAAACAGTAGAAGGACATCCCATGTTCCTGAAATAGAAGGAGTTATATAATCAAGATGACTATTTGACCCAAATTAATCTACATATTTATCACAATCCCAATCGAATTACCAGAGACATTCTTCACAGATATAGAAAAGAAAATCATAGAATTTGTTTGGAATCATTAAAGACCCCATATTGTCAAAGCAATCCTGTGCAAAAAGAGTACAGTAGTTGGCATCTTACTCCCTGATCCCTAAATATATTACAAAACTGAGATAATCAAAGCAGCATGGTAGTGGCACAAAAACAGACATGTGGACCAATGGAACAGAACAGATACCCCAGAAATAAACCCTAAAACACACAGCCAATTAATTTTTGAAAAAGGACACCAATCAATCCAGTGGGGAAAAGAAAACTTCTTTAGTAAATGCTGCTGGAAAAACTGGTAATCTACTTGCAGAAAGATAAATCTGAACCCCTGTCTCTCACCATTAACAAAACTCAATTCAAAGTGGCTCAAAGATCTAAAGCAAAGACACCAACCTATGAAACTACTGGTGAAAAACACTGGGGAAACTCTGGGTGGCATTGGAGGTAGACAGAATTCTTAAACATTACCCCACCAAAGCATGGGCAATAGACAAGTGGGATTACATTGATTAAGAAGTTTCTGCACAGAAAAAAAAAATGAAATTAGTGTGAATTTACAACTCTTGGAGTGGGAGAATATTCTCGTATACTATGTTTCAGATTAGGGACTGATAACCAGAACACATAGGGAAAGTGAGTGGCTTTCCCTGTTCCTACCCCCCATCAAAAAAATATCAGCCCAATTAAAACATGGGAGAATGAGCTGAAAAAACAACTCTTTAAGAAAGACATACAGTCAAAAGGCATATGAAAGAATGGTTAACATCCCTTATCATAAGGGAGAGGCAGGTCAAAACTACAATGAATACCACATAACCCGTCAGAATGGTGAAGACTGAAATTACAAAAAATAATTAGTGTTGGCAGGGCTGTGGTGAAAAGGAAATTCTCCTACACTGTTGGTTGGAATGTGAAGTAGTCCATTCATTGTGGAGAACATTATGGAGGTTACTTAAATATCTGCAAGAAGAACTATGATATGATCCAGCAATTCCACTTCTAAGTATTTACCCAAAGGACAGGACAATGTTCAGTCAGAAAAGTGCTTGCTCATGTCTGTTTTTTGTGGAATTATTCACAATTACTAAGACATGGAACCAACCCAAATGTACACAAACAGATGAATGGGTTAAAAAAAATATGTTGCATAAATACTCCTTGGCATACTACTCAGCCATAAAAAAAACAAGATCCTAGCATTTGATAGAAAGTGAGTGAATAGGCACAAACTCTGTCCCCCAGCCTCACTTCTAGTCTCCCCAGCCCAAGACCCTGCCCCTTAGACTGTCCTTTCCCCTGAAGCAGGCAGAAGCTCCATCTAAAGGCCTTTGGTCAGCAAGGGATATTGAGGCAGGGCACTTCTGCCCCCAAGCCTCACTTCTAGTCTCCCCAGCCCAAGACTCCACCCCTTAGGTAGGTAACAAGGTTTTTCTCTGCTAATTTTCTTTGGCTGCTCCATTCTCTTGTTAATACCATCCTCTTACTCCCTCCACAGACTGTTCTTTCCCTGCAGCAGGCAGAAGCTCCATCTAAATGCCTCTGGCCTTTTTCTTTATTCTTCTCTGTTGTCTTTTCTTTCTTCCCATATTATCCTCTCCTTCTCATCATCCACCCTGCCAGAGGGACTACACAGGTTTATAATCAGAGATGTGAAATTCCCTAGTAATGTTAGGTCTTCTGGGATCCTCCCTTCTTCTGTTCCACCTGTGAAAAAGGAGATACTGCTCTCCAGACACCTCAGTAGAGTACCCCTCTTGAGACCACATTGCTAAAAACAACAGAAGAGAGACTTTGGCAAACATCTATTCTTAGCAAAAGGGAAACACACTTACCCCTAGTTGAAGAAACGTTCCTATAAGAGGTATTCACAAGTGAATACCTAGTGAATACCTCTTACAATGGTTAGAAGTAGAAAAAGAGACTCAGGTCTGAAAAAATCAGGAAATATGTCTCCACCAAAGGAAAAGGGTAACTCCCCTCTATATTTCGTAAATATGAAGGATGTTACCAAAATGTCAGACAAAGAATTTCGAACATTCACGGTGACCAAATTCTATGAGTTGGAACAAAAAAGAGACAACGAACTGTAGGAGATTAGGAAGTCCTTCAATGATATGAAAGAAGAAATGGACACTTTGAGAAAGAATCAGGTGGAACTATCAGAGATAAAGTCTGAAATACAAGAAATCAAAAACTCTCTTGAAAGTATTAAAAGTCAATTAGACCATGCTGAAGATTGAATCTCTGATGTAGAAGATAAAACCTCTGACCTAGAAAAAAAAAAAAAAAAACACCAAGAAGATAGACAAAATAATAACAAAAGAAAAAAACGAGGATAACATGCGAGAAATACTAGATTCCATTAGATGCCCAAACATCAGAATAATTGGCATCCCAGAAGGTGAAAAAACTAATAACAGCATGGAAAATCTATTCCATGAAATCCTGGAAGAAAATTTCCCATGTCTAGAGAGGCACTCAAGCATCCAGACCCAGGAAATACAAAGGACCCCAAATAAAATCAACCCTAGAAGATCTTCCCCAAGGCAAATCTTAGCCAGACTATTCAAGATCACAGATAAAGGGACCAGCAGTTAGTGTAACGTCTGGACTCCCATGTAGTTGACTGTGGTTCAAGTCTCAGACCCGGTGGCTTAAACTCATGCCGGGCGCATATGCGTGCGTGCCCAAGATCCCAAGAGGAGAATGGAGGAGAAGGGATTGTGGCATGGCCATCCTCCGTGGAGGGCAATTTCTTGCTTTCTGTCTCTCTGTCTCTCTGTCTGTCTGGTGATCGCAAGCGCCCTATAGCAAAAACCTCTCCAATTAAAAAAAAAAAAAAAAGACCACAGATAAAGTAAAGACATGATACTAAGATTGGCAAGTGAGAAACAGGACGTGACTTATAAAGGCCATCCCATCAGGCTAACACCGGACCTCTCAATGGAAACAATGCAAGCAAGGAAAGAATGGGAAGATGTATTGAAAGTTTTAAGAGAGAAACAATTTCAACCAAGACTATTATATCCTGCAAGATTATCCTTAATATGGGGAAAAAAAGACTAAAATCTTCTCAAACAAAACCTGAAAGAATTCGCCAGCACCAGACCAGCTCTTCAAGAAACCCTGAAAAAAGTACTGTTCCAGGAAAACTAATGAATTAACAGCCAGAAGCAAAGAAATAAAAGGCAACTGAGACAAGGGCCAACTTAAAAGTCAGTAAAGATCCAGTAACATCGATAATAACATTGAATGTTAATGGATTAAATCCTCCAATGAAGAGACACAGACTGGCTGAATGAATGGATAAAGAAACAGAAACCCTCTATCTGTTGCCAACAGGAAACCCACTTCATGAATAAAGATACACACAGGCTGAAAGTGAAGGTTGGAAAAGTGTTTTCCATGCAAATGGGAACCAAAAAAGAGCTGGAGTTGCAATACTAATTTCTGACAAAAACCCCCAAAATAGACAAGTGGAATGACATCAGGTTAAGAAGTTTCCGCATTGAGACCAGCAGTTGGCGTAATGTAGTCCACAGCGGTTCGCGTCCCATACCCGGTGGCTTAAAACTTATGCTGGGTGCATGTGCGCGCATGCCCAAGATCCCGAGAGGAGAATGGAGGAAAAGAAATTGCATCGTGGCCATCCCCCCTCGGGGGTGATTTCTCCCTTTCTGTCTCTCTGTCTGTCTGTAGAGTGCATCCACCCTATCGCAAAAACATCTCCAAAAAAAAAAGAAGAAGAAGTTTCCACATGGCAAAAGAATAGTTAGTGTGAATCGACAGTGCTCAGAATGGGAAAATATTTTTGTAAACTATGCATCAGATAAGGAACTGATAACCAGAATACACAAGGAATTCAAGCTGGTCTCAAAAAAAATATGATCAACCCTATTAAAGATGGGAGAATGAACTGAAAAAAAAAAAACACTCTCTAAAGATGGCATATGAATAGCAAAAATGCATATGAAAAAATGCTCAACATCCCTCAGTGTAAGGGAAATGCAGATCAAAATAATAATGAGATAGCACCTAACCCCAGTCAGAATGACTAAGATTAAAAAACAAAAAAGGATAAGTGCTGGCAGGGGTGTGGTGAAAGAGGAACACTCTTACACTGCCAATGGGAATGTAAATTGGTCCAGCCACTGTGGAGAACAATTTGGAGATTCCTCAAAAATCTACAAATAGAACTACCATATGATCCAGCAATCCCACTCCTTGGTATCTACCCAAAGAACCGAAGAATTCTTAATCAGAAAAGTGCTTACACATCGATGTTTATTGCAGTACTATTCACAGTTGCTAAGACTTGGAATCAACCCAAATGGCCATGAACAGATGAATGGATCGAAAACCTATGGCACATATACTCTGTGGAATATTATTCAGCCATAAAAAGCAACAAAACTGTGGCTTTTAGGAACCAGCAGTTAGCGTAATGGCTATGTCGCTGGACTCCCACGTAGTCGACCGCGGTTCACGTCTCGGACCCGGTGGCTTACAACTCACGCCGGGCGCATGTGCGTGCGTGCCCAAGATCCCGAGAGGAGAATGGAGGAGAAGGGATTGCGGCGTGACCATCCCCCCTGGGGGGTGATTTCTCGCTTTCTGTCTCTATGTCTCTCTCTGTCTGTCTGGCGAGCGCACGCACCCTATAGCAAAAAACCTCTCCAAAAAAAAAAAAAAAACTGTGGCTTTTGACAGAAAGTGGATGAATATGGAAAATCTATTGCTGAGTGAAGCAAGCCAGGCTATGAAGGAGAGGCATTGTATGTCCTCACTTAATATATACCAAGTGTCTGCACTGTATGACTGAAAATTATTGACTAAAATATATAAAAGCACAGTAAATGGATGTAAATACAGATATAGTGTGTATGAAAGAGTAGGGTTTGAGGAAGAACAATTAGAAGAAAAATGGGGAGGAAAAGCAGTAATGGGACAAATAAAGGTGCCAATTTCTGTTAAAGATATATTTTAGTTTATTCAGCTGTATTAGGGAGAAATGTTCACATGTTAAAATATTCACTTTATAAGCTAAATAATATGATTGACTGTATAAAAGAAAATGAAATTAAAAATAAAGAAAAAAATGGAAAATAATGAAAGTGGGTGAATACAGAATATTTACTGCTGAGTATAGCAAGTCAGGTTATGTCGCCACTTAATATATGCTGACTGGCCACACTCAATGGCAGAAACTGAAAGATAAGAGGATATAAAAACATGGAAAGTGGTTATGGGTACTGGAGACAGTGTGGGAAGATGGTGGGAGAAGTGGAAGAGTGTGAGGAAATAAATGAAGGAGAATAATAGTGAGGCAAGACATTTATGGAACTCAGAAATAGATGATTATCAGTTGATTATTATGTGTATAGTATCCTGAACTGTAGTGGTGTGAGGTGTATTTATATTGGGTAAATTTACTTTACAGGCTAGGTGATGTATAGTGACTGAATGTATAAAAAACAATAATGATAATAAATAGAATTAAATAAATAATTCTTAAAAATACAAATGAATGGATTGAAAAAATGTGGCACCTATACACTATATACTACTATTCAGTCATTAAAAACATGATACTCTGACATTTGATACAACTTGTCAAATATGGAAGTTTTAATACTTAGTTGAAGCTAGCCAAACTACAGAAGAGAGTCATTATATGTCCCCACTTAATATATAACAAATGTCTGCACTCTGTGTTAGAAATGGAAAGATTGGAATGTGTAAATGCAGGAACAGCAACATTAGATAGTGAGGCAATATGGGAGGTGGGTGGGCCATTGATGGAGGGAAGTAAGGATTGGGAGGGGAAGCAAAACATTTAACGAACACAAAAATGGAAAGTTTTCTGTTGGTGATAACTTATATGGTAATCTATTTTTATGGACGAATATACAATATATCCGTGCTGAGAAAAGAAATGTAAGTCAAAACCTTTCTTACAAGAAGGAAGGATTATAAAAGAATGGAAATAAATTAATCACAAAAGAAACAAAAAATGATATAAGTATTTAAATAATGGAATTATTAAAACATTGTTTATAAAGCTAAAGGAAGAAAACACATACACACAATTAAAAAATAAAATTAAGCGGGACCAGCAGTTAGCATAATGGCTATGTCACTGAACTCCCATGTAGCCGACTGCGGTTCAAGTCCGGGACCTGGTGGCTTAAACTCACGCCGAGTGCGTGTGTGTGTGTGTGCATGCCCAAGGTCCTGAGAGGAGAATGAGAAGAAGGGATTACGGTGTGGCCATCCCCCCCGGGGGGAGGTGATTTCTCGCTTTCTATCTCTCTTTTTCTCTCTGTCTTTCTGGCGAGCGCACGTGCCTTATAGCAAAAACTGCTCCAAAAAAAATAATAATAATGATAAATAAATAAATAAATAAATAAATAAAATTAAGCCTTAGTTGCATAGAAGATCATATCTCGCCAGCAGGTGGTGTGGTGGTTTAGGGCACTGGACTCCTACATGGCTGACTGCTGTTTGAGTCCCAGACCTGGCCACTTGTTTCCTGACTTTCCATCTCTCTCTCCCCCCCACCCCCTTCTCTCTGTCTTTCTCTGGTCAAATTAAAATAAATAAATAAAGTCAAATAAAAATAATTCTAAAAAAATTAAAAAGATATCTCTGTATATTCTGCCTGGTTCTAAGTATGTCTGTATCAAAAAAAATCAGTTAAAGTATATAAAACCTGATTAAGTTTGTTAAAAAAAATAGAAGCTGTTTTTTTTTTTTTTTTTTTTTTTTTTTTGGAGAGGTTTTTCGCTATAGGGCGCGTGCGCTCGCCAGACAGACAGAGAGAGACATAGAGACAGAAAGCGAGAAATCACCCCCCAGGGGGGATGGTCACGCCGCAATCCCTTCTCCTCCATTCTCCTCTCGGGATCTTGGGCACGCACGCACACGCGCCCGGCGTGAGTTGTAAGCCACCAGGTCCAAGACGCGAACCGCGGTCGACTACGTGGGAGTCCAGCGACATAGCCATTACGCTAACTGCTGGTTCCCGAAAAAAATAGAAGCTGTTTTGTGAGCAGCTGATACTTAACTGAAACTCCTAATTTCTATAATTCAGGTACTTGTAGTAAAATCTGGTCTGTGGACAGAAAATAAAGTGCTTTTCAACCCTTTCTTGGCTACTGAAGGCTAGACTATGAAGTCTCTCTGACACTAACAGAGAAGTCCCTGGTACTCTGAGTACTTGGGGTCCTCTGAATATTCTGAGACCAATATTTACAAATATAAAATTTTCCTGCAGAAATTTTTAAAATTACTTTTCTACTTACTAAGAGTTTTAGTTTATTTGTCTTCACTGGATAGATTTTTTTTAATTTTAATTTTAAACAAAGAGTTAAATATTTGTTTCAGTTTATTCATGGATAGCATTATCCCCTTTCACATCATACCCTCCAAGGACTCCATATGTTAACCAACCCAAATGCTCTCTATCCTTCAACAGGATTTTTCACGGAGGTTCCATTGTATAGGTACGATTGATTGATTAATTTGCTGCCGGTGATAAACTCAGTCTCCCATCATTCTCCCTCTCCCAGAGATTTTGGTGAATGGTATGGGTTGACTCTAAACGTTTGAAGCTTCCAATTATATAATTAGTTCTTCTGATAATCAGTCCTATCACAGAATTATTTAAACTCACTAAGTGGTTTATTATGAATAACAAAAGACACTCCTATCTTTCTTATCCCTCAGGAAATAACAGGGGTTGTAGGAACTGATGATTGACCTAGAATTCATTTTTTATTATATCACAATATCACTAGAATCTCAAGGCTTACTCTATGTATTTTAACTTATGAAAAACAGTTTCAGATTTATGTTTTCTACTGCTCTTTCTACAGCATGAAGCATATTTCTATTTAATAACTTACTAGATATTGTAAAATTTACTAATATGATGTTTAATAAATTTACTAATGCTTTAGTAATACTTTCAGGAATATTAAACAGGTCTCCTTATTAATCACATTTTCAACATTGTACTATTTTGATTTGATTGGTAGTAAAGTTACTATAATTCATTTAATTAGATATTTTTAAGGATTATTTTATTTTTGAACTTTTATTGATTTATTTTAATTTGACCAGGGAAGGAAAGAGAGAGAGAGACAGAGAATGAAAGTGAGAAAGCAAGCCACCAGGTCCAGGACTTGAACTGTGGTCAGCCATGTGAGAATTCAGCACCCTTAACCATCACACTATCAGCCAGTCCCTAATTAGATATATTAATATATAAACTGGAAAATCACACTCAGCATTCATGCAGAGATATTAATTGCCTTTATAAGTTAAAAGTTTTCAACTTGTAGATTAAATCTCAGATTTTTTCTCTGACATATCTGTTATGTGGAGGGTGAATTAAAAAATATATATATATATACATATATACCTACAGTTTAGGGACATATCTGGAAAAAAATCCCACATCAGCAAAACATCTCTTGGAGGACTCATGATTTTGTTTAAAAATTCTTTCAATTTCCACAGCACAAACTGTCCATTTGTTCTTTTTTTTTTTTTTTGGAGAGGTTTTTGCTATAGGGCACGTGCGCTCGCCAGACAGACAGAGAGAGACAGAGAGATAGAAAGCAGGAAATCACCCCCCAGAGGGGATGGCCACGCCACAATCCCTTCTCCTCCATTCTCCTCTTGGGATCATGGGCACGCACACACATGCGCCCAGCGTGAATTTAAGCCACTGGGTCCGAAACTCGAGCTGTGGTCGACTACGTGGGAGTCCAGCGACATAGCCATTAAGCTAACTGCTGGTCCCCTGTCCATTTGTTCTAATACTTTCATTTTTTCAATCTGCATATTTAATTTTTATTGTCATTAATTTATATGAAAATTCAAAAGTTCATTCATGTAATTTCCATTTCATTTACTTATTTATTTCATTTCTATAGAGGACATGCACTTGACAGAGAAAGAGAGAAAGTGAGAAAGCACCCCAGGGGTATGACCACACCACAGTCCCTTCTCCTCCATTCTCCTCTCAGGATTTGGGGCATGTACACACATCCGTCTGGTGTGTTTTTCAAAGCACCAGGTCTGGGACTTGAACTTCACTGTTGGCCATGTAGGATCCAGTTGCCTTAAGTACCACGCCACAAGCGAGACCAATGTAACTTTCTTTTTATATAGATTTCTTTTGCCCTATTCAAATGCAAAAAAAAAATTACAGAAGTAAACTTGCCAAAAGCCACAGCTTAATATGGAAAAGAGTTCAAATTTTTCAAACCCATTTTATTTAACACCAGTACTCAGACGTTTAGATTCTTGTCCCCTCTCTTAGGTAGTCCCTTTCTTCCCTTTCTCTCCTCTTCTGTCCATATTACAGTGTCCCAACTTTTCCCACTAGGATCTCTGTAAATATTTGTTGAAATGACTATAACTTTTGTAGAAGTCAGTAGTTTTGCTATGAAAATGCTGGGAGCCAGGGAATGTTAATTGACTATGAGTCTGGAGGTGTCTGTGTTATTTGTCTACTCTGCACTAACTGGCAAATGCATTTTTCTCCTTTCCTGCTGCCTCTCTTTTTATTTTCCCCACTGTAACTATTTTTTAATTTATTTCATATTACATTTAGTCACATATATCTTTCCAGTGTATAACATTTCTTTTTTCCAGCACAATTACCATGCAAGTCAAGGTGAAGACATTAATATACCCATCATCAGCAGCAAATAGCGTTTCATTGTTTTTTTTCAATGCAACATCCTTTTTTCCCCCTTCTTATTCCCCTGTTCCCTTCCCTCTTTCCCTCTATTACCCACCGTATAAAACCTATCTTTACAATCTCTAGTATCTACCATTGCCCTCTCTGCTACTATACCTTTCAAACTTTCAGCTTCCTTTCAACAACCAGCCACAGAGAGTTTGTAAAGCTTATGGCAAAGTCAAACAACTTGATCAACCCATTGTAGGTAGGCCTTGCCAGAAGTTTACAGTGCTTGGAGAAAGATCACAGAATCGGAGAAAAGTAAATTAGCTTTGAACACACTAGTACAAATGCAGCCTTAGATGGCAAAAATATTGTATTGTCGCCCAGGGTCAGATTATTTACAGTCTATGTAAAATATATAAATTTTCAAACACATTTACTAAAATTCGACAATACTGAAATCAAAATAAGAAAAATCACAGTAATGAGAAGTCTTTATATCTTTCTCTCTGTGGAACTTTAAAAAAGCATTTAAATCAATGATGCTAAAATTAATGATGACCTAGCCCTCCTTCTCCCCCCAGACTTTCCTGGACTGCCAGCAGGCAATAGCGTCTCCTGCAAGCCTATGGCCAGAAAGGGATACTGAGGGAGGGTCACCTCTGACCCCACCCCACTTCCAGACCCCCAAGCCCCAGACTCCACCTTCTAGGTAGGTAGCCAGGATCTCCTTGAGGTGTTTTTTTTTTTTTCTTTTCTCTTGACCACCCCCTGCATTCTCTTGTTAACACCTAGCCCTCCTTCTCCCCACAGAATTTCCTGGATTGCCAGCAGGCAATAGCGTCTCCTGCAAGCCTCTGGCCTGCAAGGGATACTGAGGGAGGGTCACCTCTGACCCCCACCCCACTTCCAGACCCCCAAGCCCCAGACTCCACCTTCTAGGTAGGTAGCCTGGATCTCCTTGAGGCGGTTTTTTTTTCTTTTCTTTTCTCTTGACCCTCCCCCCCTGCATTCTCTTGTTAACACCTAGCCCTCCTTCTCTCCCCAGACTTTCCTGGACAGCCAGCAGGCAATAGCGTCTCCTGCAAGCCTCTGGCCAGCAAGGGATACTGAGGGAGGGTCACCTCAGACCCCCACCCCACTTCCGGACCCCCAAGCCCCAGACTCCACCTTCTAGGTAGGTAGCCAGGATCTACATGAGGCGGTTTATCTTTTTTTTCTTTTCTCTTGACCCCCCCCCCCCTGCATTCTCTTGTTAACACCTAGCCCTCCTTCTCCCCCCAGGCTTTCCTGGACTGCCAGCAGGCAATAGCGTCTCCTGCAAGCCTCTGGCCAGCAAGGGATACTGAGGGAGGGTCACCTCTGACCCCCACCCCACTTCCAGACCCCCAAGCCCGAGACTCCACATTCTAGGTAGGTAGCCAGGATCTCCTTGAGGCGTTTTTTTTTTTTTTTTCTTTTCTCTTGACCCCCCCCTGCATTCTCTTGTTAACACCTTGCCCTCCTTCTCCCTCCAGACTTTCCTGGACTGCCAGCAGGCAATATCGTCTCCTGCAAGCCTCTGGCCAGCAAGGGATACTGAGGGAGGGTCACCTCTGAACCCCACCCCACTTCCAGACCCCCAAGCCCAAGACTCCACCTTCTAGGTAGGTAGCCAAGATCTCCTTGAGGAGTTTTTTTTTTTTTCTTTTCTCTTGACCCCCCCCTGCATTCTCTTGTTAACACCTAGCCCTCCTTCTCCCCCCAGACTTTCCTCGACTGCCAGCAGGAAAAAGCGTCTCCTGCAAGCCTCTGGCCAGGAAGGGATACTGAGGGAGGGTAACCTCTGACCCCCACCCCACTTCCAGACCCCCAAGCCCAGACTCCACCTTCTAGGTAGGTAGCCAGGATCTCCTTGAGGCAGTTTTTTTTTTTTTTTCTTTTCTCTTGACCCCCCCCTGCATTCTCTTGTTAACACCTAGCCCTCCTTCTCCCCCCAGATTTTCCAGGACTGCCAGCAGGCAATAGCGTCTCCTGCAAGCCTATGGCCAGCAAGGGATACTGAGGGAGGGTCACCTCTGACCCCCACCACACTTCCAGAGCCCCAAGCCCGAGACTCCACCTTCTAGGTAGGCAGCCAGGATCTCCTTGAGGCGTTTTTTTTTTTTTTTTTTTTCTTTTCTCTTGACCCCCCCCCATTATTCTCTTGTTAACACCTAGCCCTCCTTCTCCCCCCAGACTTTCCTGGACGGCGAGCAGGCAATAGCGTCTCCTGCAAGCCTCTGGCCAGCAAGGGATACTGAGGGAGGGTCACCTCTGACCCCCACCCCACTTCCAGACCCCCAAGCCCCAGACTCTACCTTCTAGGTAGGTAGCCAGGATCTCATTGAGGCGGTTTTTTTTTTTCTTTTCTCTTGACCCCGCCCCTGCATTCTCTTGTTAACACCTAGCCCTCCTTCTCCCCCCAGACTTTCCTCGACTGCCAGCAGACAATAGCGTCTCCTGCAAGCCTCTGACCAGCAAGGGATACTGAGGGAGGGTCACCTCAGACCCCCACTCCACTTTCAGACCCCCAAGCCCCAGACTCTACCTTCTAGGTAGGTAGCCAGGATCTCCTTGAGGCGGTTTTTTTTTTTTTTCTTTTCTCTTGACCCCCCCCGCCTGCATCCTCTTGTTAACACCTAGCACTCCTTCTCCCCTCAGACTTTCCTGGACAGCCAGCAGGCAATAGTGTCTCCTGAAAGCCTCTGGCCAGCAAGGGATACTGAGGGAGGGTAACCTCTGATCCGCACCCCCACTTCCAGACCCCCAAGCCCCAGACTCCACCTTCTAGGTAGGTAGCCAGGATCTCCTTGAGGCGGTTTTTTCTTTTTTTTCTTTTCTCTTGACCCCCCCCCCCCCACCTGCATTCTCTTGTTAACACCTAGCCCTCCTTCTCCCCTCAGACTTTCCTGGACTGCCAACAGGCAATAGCGTCTCCTGCAAGCCTCTGGCCAGCAAGGGATACTGAGGGAGGGTCACCTCTGACCCCCACCCCACTTCCAGACCCCCAAGCCCCAGACTCCACCTTCTAGGTAGGTAGACAGGATCTCCCTGAAGCAGTTTTTTTTTTCTTTTTTCTTGACCCCCACCCTGCATTCTCTTGTTAGCACCTAGCCCTAATTCTCCCCCCAGACTTTCCAGGACTGCCAACAGGCAATAGCGTCTCCTGCAAGCCTATAGCCAGCAAGGGATACTGAGGGAGGGTCACCTCTGACCCCCACCACACTCCCAGAGCCCCAAGCCCGAGACTCCACCTTCTAGGTAGGTAGCCAGGATCTCCTTGAGGCGGTTTTTTTTTTTTCTTTTCTCTTGACCCCCCCCCCCTTTATTCTCTTGTTAACACCTAGCCCTCCTTTTCCCCCCAGACTTTCC
This sequence comes from Tupaia tana, assembly GCA_026018925.1. Lineage (NCBI taxonomy): Eukaryota > Metazoa > Chordata > Mammalia > Scandentia > Tupaiidae > Tupaia > Tupaia tana. The sequence continues at coordinate 126,322,969 of JAKSZU010000003.1, forward strand.
TGGACGGCCAGCAGGCAATAGCGTCTCCTGCAAGCCTCTGGCCAGCAAGGGATACTGAGGGAGGGTCACCTCTGACCCCCACCTCACTTCCAGACCCCCAAGCCCCAGACTCCACCTTCTAGGTAGGTAGTCAGGATCTCCTTGAGGCGTTTTTTTTTTTCTTTTCTCTTGCCCCCCCCCCCGCATTCTCTTGTTAACAACTAGCCCGCCTTCTCCCCCCAGACTTTCCTGGACTGCCAGCAGGCAATAGAGTCTCCTGCAAGACTGTGGGCAGTAAGGGATACTGACGTAGGGTCACCTCTGAGACCCACACCACTTCCAGACCCCTAGCCCCAGACTCCACCTTCTAGGTAGGTAGCGAGGATCTCCTTGAGGCGGTTTTTTTTTTTTTTTCTTTTCTCTTGACCCCAGCCTCACCTGCATTCTCTTGTTAACACCTAGCCCTCCTTCTCCCCGCAGACTTTCCTGGACTGCCAGCAGGCAATTGCATCTCCTGCAAGCCTCTGTCCAGCAAGGGATACTGAGGGAGGGTCACCTCTGACCCCCACCCCCCTTCCAGACCCCCAAGCCCCAGACTCCACCTTCTAGGTAGGTAGCCAGGATCTCCTTGAGGTGGTTTTTTTTTTTTCTCTTGACCCCCCCCTGCATTCTCTTGTTAACACCTAGACCTCTTTCTCCCCACAGACTTTCCTGGACTGCCAGCCGGCAATAGCGTCTCCTGCAAGCCTCTGGCCAGCAAGGGATACTGAGGGAAGGTCACCTCTGACCCCCACCACACTTCCAGAGCCCCAAGCCCCAGACTCCACATTCTAGGTAGGTAGCCAGGATCTCCTTGAGGCGTTTTTTTTTTTCTTTTCTCTTGACCCCCCCCCCTTTATTCTCTTGTTAACACCTAGCCCTCCTTCTCCCCCCAGACTTTCCTGGACTGCCAGCAAGTAATAGCGTCTCCTGCAAGCCTCAGTCCAGCAAGGGATATTGAGGGAGGGTCACCTCTGACCCCCACCACACGTCCAGACCCCCAAGCCCCAGACTCCGCCTTCTAGGTAGGTAGCCAGGATCTCCTTGAGGTGGTTTTTTTTTTTTTTCGTTTCTCTTGACCCTCCCTGCATTCTCTTGTTAATAAGTAGCCCTCCTTCTCCCCCCAGATTTCCTGGAGTGCCAGCAGGCAGTACCGTCTCCTGCAAGCGTCTGGCCAGCAAGGGATAGTGAGGGAGGGTCACCTCTGACCGCGCCCCACTTCCAGACCCCAAGCCCCAGAGTCCACCTTCTAGGTAGGTAGCCAGGATCTCCTTGAGGTGGTTTTTTTTTTTCTTTTCTCTTGAACACCCCCTGCATTCTCTTGTTAACACCTAGCCCTCCTTCTCCCACAAGACTTTCCAGTACTGCCAGCAGGCAATAGCGTCTCCTGCAATCCTATGGCCAGCAAGGGATACTGAGGGAGGGTCACCTCTGACCCCCACCACACTTCCAGAGCCCCAAGCCCGAGACTCCACCTTCTAGGTAGGTAGCCAGGATCTCCTTGAGGCGGTTTTTTTTTTTTTTTTTCTTTTCTCTTGACCAACCCCTTTATTCTCTTGTTAACACCTAGCCCTCCTTCTCCCCCCAGACTTTCCTGGACGGCCAGCAGGCAATAGAGTCTCCTGCAAGCCTCTGGCCAGCAAGGGATACTGAGGGAGGGTCACCTCTGACCGGCACCCCACTTCCAGACCCCCAAGCCCCAGACTCCACCTTCTAGGTAGGTAGTCAGGATCTCCTTGAGGCGGTTTTTTTTTTTTCTTTTCTCTTGCCCCACCCTGCATTCTCTTGTTAACAACTAGCCCGCCTTCTCCCCCCAGACTTTCCTGGACTGCCAGCAGGCACTAGCATCTCCTGCAAGCCTCTGGCCAGCAAGGGATACTGAGGGAGGGTCACCTTTGACGCCCACCCCACTTCCAGACCCCCAAGCCCCGACTCCACCTTCTAGGTAGGTAGCCAGGATCTCCTTGAGGCGGTTCTTTTTTTTCTTTTCTCTTGACCCCCCCACCCCCGCATTCTCTTGTTAACACCTAGCCCTCCTTCTCCCTCCAGAATTTCCTGGACTACTATCAGGCAATAGCGTCTCCTGCAAGCTTCTGGCCACCAAGGGATACTGGGGGACGGTCACGTCTGAACCCCACCCCACTTCCAGACCACCAAGCCCCAGACTACACCTTCTAGGTAGGTAGCCAGGATCTCATTGAGGCGGTTTTTTTTTTTTTTCTTTTCTCTTGACCCCGCCCCTGCATTCTCTTGTTAACACCTAGCCCTCCTTCTCCCCCCAGACTTTCCTGGACTGCCAGCAGGCAATAGCGTCTCCTGCAAGCCTCTGGCCAGCAAGGGATACTGAGGGAGGGTCACCTATGACCCCCACCCTAATTCCAGACCCCCAAGGCCCAGACTCAACCTTCTAGGTAGGTAGCCAGTATCTCCTTGTGGCGGTTTCTTTTTTTTTTTTCTTTTCTCTTGACCCCCCCCTGAATTCTCTTGTTAACATCTAGCCCGCCTTCTCCCCCCAGACTTTCCTGGATTGCCAGCAGGCAATAGCGTCTCCTGCAAGCCTCTGGCCAGCAAGGGATACAGAGGGAGGGTCACCTCTGACCCCCACCCCACATCCAGACCCCCAAGCCCCAGACTCCACCTTCTAGGCAGGGAGCCAGGATCTCCTTGAGGCGGTTTTTTTTTTTTCTTTTCTCTTGACCCCCCGCCCCGCATTCTCTTGTTAACACCTAGCCTTTCTTCTCCCCCCAGACTTTCCTGGACTGCCAGCAGGCAATAGCGTCTTCTGCAAGCCTCTGGCCAGCAAGGGATATTGAGGGAGGATCACCTCTGACCCCCACCCCAGTTCCAGACCCCCAAGCACCAGACTCTACCTTCTAGGTAGGTATCCAGGATCTCCTTGAGGGATTTTTTTTTTTCTTTTCTCTTGACCCCCCCTGCATTCTCTTGTTAACAGCTAGCCCTCCTTCTCCCCCCCAGATTGTCCTGGACTGCCAGCAGGCAATAGCGTCTCCTGCAAGCCTCTGGCCAGCAAGGGATACTGAGGGAGGATCACCTCTGACCCCCACCCCACTTCCAAACCCTCAAGCCCCGCACTCCACCTTCTAGGTAGGTAGCCAGGATCTCCTTGAGGCGGTTTTTTTTTTTTTTTTCTTTTCTCTTGACCACCCCCTGCATTCTCTTGTTAACACCTAGCCCTCCTTCTCCCCCCAGATTTCCTGGACTGCCAGCAGGCAATAGCATCTCATGCAAGCCTCTGGCCAGTAAGAGATACTGAGGGAGGGTCACCTCTGACCCCCATCCCACTTCCAGACCCCCAAGCCCCAGACTCCACCTTCTAGGTAGGAAGCCAGGATCTCCTTGAGGCGGTTTATTTTTTTTCTTTTCTCTTGGCCCCCGTCCCCTGCATTCTCTTGTTACCACCTAGCCCTCCTTCTCCCCCCAGACTTTCCTGGACTGCCAGCAGGCAATAGCGTCTCCTGCAAGCCTCTGGCCAGCAATGGATATTGAGAGAAGTTCACCTCTGACCCCCACCCCACTTCCAGACCCCCAAGCCCCAGACTCCACCTTCTAGGTAGGTAGCCAGGATCACTTTGAGGCGGTTTTTTTTTTTTTTTCTTTTCTCTTGACCCGCCCCCCTGCATTCTCTTGTTAACACCTTGTCCTCCTTCTCCCCCAGACTTTCCTGTACTTCCCGCAGGCAATAGTGGCTCCTGCAAGCCTCTGCCCAGCAAGGGATACTGAGGGAGTGTCCCCTCTGACCCCCACCCCACTTCCAGACCCCAAGCACCAGACTCTACCTTCTAGGTAGGTAGCCAGGATCTCCTTGAGGGTTTTTTTTTTTTTTTTTCTCTTGATCCCCCCTGCATTCTCTTGTTAACAGCTAGCCCTCCTTCTCCCCCCAGACTGTCCTGGACTGCCAGCAGGCAATAGCGTCTCCTGCAAGCCTCTGGCCAGCAAGGGATACTGAGGGAGGATCACCTCTGACCCCCACCCCACTTCCAAACCCTCAAGCCCCGCACTCCACCTTCTAGGTAGATAGCCAGGATCTCCTTGAGGGGTTTTTTTTTTTTTTTCTTTTCTCTTGACCACCCCCCTGCATTCTCTTGTTAACACCTAGCCCTCCTTCTCCCCCCAGAATTTCCTGGACTGAGAGCAGGCAATACCGTCTCCTGCAATCCTCTGGCCAGCAAGGGATACTGAGGGAGAGTCACCTCTGATCCCAACCCCACTTCCAGACCATCAAGCCCCAGACTCCACCTTCTAGGTAGGTAGCCAGTATCTCCTTGAGGCGGTTTTTTTTTTCTTTTCTCTTAACCCCCCCCCCGCATTCTCTTGTTAAAACCTAGCCCTCCTTCTCCCCCCAGACTTTCTTGGACTGCCAGCAGGCAATAGCGTCTCCTGCAAGCCTCTCGCCAGCAAGGGATACAGAGGGAGGGTCACCTCTTACCCCCACCCCACTTCCATACCCCCAAGCCCCAGACTCCACCTTCTGGGTAGGTAGCCAGGATCTCCTTGAGGCGTTTTTTTTTTTCTTGTCTCTTGACCCCCCCTGCATTCTCTTGTTAACACCTAGCCCTCCTTCACCCCCAGACTTTCCTGGACTGCCAGCAGGCAATAGCGTCTCCTGCAAGCCTCTCGCCAGCAAGGGATACTGAGGGAGGGTCACATCTGACCCCCACCCCAATTCCAGACAACCAACCCCAGACTCCACCTTCTAGGTAGGTAGCCAGGATCTCCTTGAGGCGGTTTTTTTTTTTCTTTTCTCTTGACCCCCCCCCCCCTGCATTCTCTTGTTAACACCTAGCCCTCCTTCTCCCCCCAGACTTTTCTGGACTGCCAGCAGGCAATAGCGTCTCCTGCAAGCCTCTGGCCAGCAAGGGATACTGACGGAGGGTCACCTCTGACCCCCACCCCACTTCCAGACCCCCAAGCCCCAAACTCAACCTTCTAGGTAGGTAGCCAGTATCTCCTTGAGGCGGTTTATTTTTTTTTTCTTTTCTCTTGACCCCCCCCCTGCATTCTCTTGTTAACAGCTAGCCCTCCTTCTCCCCCCAGACTGTCCTGGACTGCCAGCAGGCAATAGAGTCTCCTGCAAGCCTCTGGCCAGCAAGCGATACTGAGGGAGGGTCACCTCTGACCCCCACCCCACTTCCAGACCCTCAAGCCCCGCACTTCACCTTCTAGGTAGGTAGCCAGGATCTCCTTGAGGCGGTTTTTTTTTTTTTCTTCTCTTGACCCCCCCCCCTGCATTCTCTTGTTAACACCTAGCCGCCTTCTCCCCCCAGACTTTCCTGGACTGAGAGCAGGCAATAGAGTCTCCTGCAAGCCTCTGGCCAGCAAGGGATACTGAGGGAGAGTCACCTCTGACCGCCACCCCACTTCCAAACCCTCAAGCCCCAGACTCCACCTTCTAGGTAGGTAGCAAGTATCTCCATGAGGCGGTTTATTTATTTTTTTTCTTTTCTCTTGGCCACCCCCCGGAATTCTCTTGTTAACACCTAGCCCTCCTTCTCCCCCCAGAATTTCCTGGACTGCCTGCAGGCAATAGCGTCTCCTGCAAGCCTCTGGCCAGCAAGGGATACAGAGGGAGGGTCACCTCTGACCCCCACCACACTTCCAGACCCCCAAACCCCAGACTCGACCTTCTAGGTAGGTAGCCAGGATCTCCTTGAGGCGGTTTTTTTTTTCTTTTCTCTTGACCCCCCCTGTATTCTCTTGTTAACACCTAGCCCTCCTTCTCCCCCCCAGACTTTCCTGGACTGCCAGCAGGCAACAGCGTCTCCTGCAAGCCTCTGGCCAGCAAGGGATACTGAGGGAGGGTCACCTCTGACCCCCAACCCACTTCCAGACCCCCAAGCCCCAGACTCCACCTTCTAGATAGGTAGCCAGGTACTCCATGAGGCAGTTTATTTTTTTTTGTTTTCTCTTGACACCCCCCTGCATTCTCTTGTTAACACCTAGCCCTCCTTCTCCCCCCAGATTTCCTGGACTGCCTGCAGGCAATAGCGTCTCCTGCAAGCCTCTGGCCAGCAAGGGATACAGAGGGAGGGTCACCTCTTACCCCCACCCCACTTTCAGACCCCCTAGCCCCAGACTCCACCTTCTAGGTAGGTAGCGAGGATCTCCTTGAGGCGGTTATTTTTTTCTTTTCTCTTGACCCCCCCTGCATTCTCTTGTTAACACCTAGCCCTCCTTCTCCCCCCAGAATTTCCTGGACTGCCAGCAGGCCATAACGTCTCCTGCAAGCCTCTGGCCAGTAAGGGATACTGAGGGAGGGTCACCTCTGACCCCCATCCCACTTCCAGACCTCCAAGCCCCAGACTCCACATTCTAGGTAGGTACCCAGGATCTCCGTGAAGCGGTTTTTTTTTTTTCTTTTCTCTTGGCCCCCGCCCCCTGCATCCTCTTGTTATCACCTAGCCCTCCTTCACCCCCAGACTTTCCTGGACTGACAGCAGGCAATAGCGTCTCCTGCAAGCCTCTCGCCAGCAAGGGATACTGAGGGAGGGTCACCTCTGACCCCCACCCCAATTCCAGACAACCAACCCCAGACTCCACCTTCTAGGTAGGTAGCCAGGATCTCCTTGAGGCGGTTTTTTTTTTCTTTTCTCTTGACCCCCCCCTGCATTCTCTTGTTAACACCTAGCCCTCCTTCTCCCCCCCAGACTTTCCTGGACTGCCAGCAGGCAATAGCGTCTCCTGCAAGCCTCTGGCCAGCAAGGGATACTGAGGGAGGGTCACCTCTGACCCCCACCCCACTTCCAGACCCCCAAGACCCAGACTCTACGTTCTAGGTAGGTAGCCAGGATCTACTTGAGGCGGTTTTTTTTTTCTGTTCTCTTGACCCCCCCCTGCCTTCTCTTGTTAACAGCAAGCCCTCCTTCTTCCCCCAGACTGTCCTGGACGGTCAGCAGGCAATAGCGTCTCCTGCAAGCCTCTGGCTAGCAAGGGATACTGAGGCAGGGTCACCTCTGACCCCCACCCCACTTCCAGACCCTCAAGCCCCGCACTTCACCTTCCAGGTATTTAGCCAGGATCTCCTTGAGGCGGTTTTTTTTTTTTTTTTCTTTTCTCTTGACCCCCCCCCCCCCTGCATTCTCTTGTTAACACCCAGCCGCCTTCTCCCCCCAGACTTTCCTGGACTGAGAGCAGGCAATAGCGTCTCCTGCAAGCCTCTGGCCAGCAAGGGATACAGAGGGAGGGTCACCTCTGACCCCCCACCCCACTTCCAGACCCCCAAGTCACAGACTCCACCTTCTAGATAGGTAGCCAGGATCTCCTTGAGAGGGTTTTTTTTTTTCTTTTCTCTTGACCCCCCCTGCATTCTCTTGTTAACACCTAGCCCTCCTACTCCCCCCAGATTTTCCTGGACTGCCAGCAGGCAATAGCGTCTCCTGCAAACCACTGGGCAGCAAGGGATACTGAGGGAGTTTCACCTCTGACCCCCACCCCACTTCCAGACCTCCAAGCCCCAGAATCCACCTTCTAGGTAGGTAGACAGGATCTTCTTGAGGCGTTTTTTTCTTTTTTCTTTTCTCTTGACCCCCCCTGCATTCTCTTTTTAACACCTTGCCCTCATTCTCCCCCCAGACTTTCCCGGACTGCCAGCAGGCAAAAGCGCCCCCTGCAGGCCTCTGGCCAGCAAGGGATATTGAGGGTGTGTCACCTCTGATGCGCACCCCACTTCCAGACCCCCAAGCCCCAGACTCCACCTTCTAGGTACGTAGCCAGGATCTCCTTGAGGCGTTTTTTTTTTTTTTTCTTTTCTCTTGACCCCCCCCTGCATTCTCTTGTTAACACCTAGCCCTCTTTCTCCCCCCATACTTTCCTGAACTGCCAGAAGGCAATAGCGTTTCCTGCAAGCCTCTGGCCAGCAAGGGATACTGAGGGAGGGTCACCTCTGACCCCCACCCCACTTCCAGACCCACAAGCCCCAGACTCCACCTTCTAGGTAGGTAGCCAAGATCTCCTTGAGGCGGTTTTTTTTTTTTTTTCTTTTCTCTTGACCCCCACCTGCATTCTCTTGTTAAGACCTAGTCCTCCTTCTCCCCCCAACTTTCCTGGACTGCCAGCAGGAAATAGCGTCTCCTGCAAGCCTCTGGCCAGCAAGATATACTGAGGGAGAGTCACCTCTGAACCCAACACCACTTCCAGACCCTCAAGCCCCTGACTCCACATTCTAGGTAGGTAGCCAGGATCTCCTTGAGGCGGTTTTTTTTTTCTTTTCTCTTGAACCCCTCCTGCATTCTCTTGTTAACACCTAGCCCTCCTTCTGACCCCAGACTTTCCTGGACTGCGAGCAGGCAATAGGGTCTCCTGCAAGCCTCTGGCCAGCAAGGGATACTGAGGGAGGGTCACCACTTACACCCACCCCACTTCTAGACCCCCAACCCCCAGACTCCACCTTCTTGGTACGTAGCCAGGATCTCCTTGGGCGTTTTTTTTTTTTTTTCTTTTTTTCTTGGACACCCCCCCCCCCGCATTCTCTTGTTAACACCTAGCCCTCCTTCTCCCCCCAGACTTTCCTGGACTGCCAGCAGACAATAGCGTCTCCTGCAATCCTCTGGCCAGCAAGGGATACTCAGGGAGGGTCACCTCTGACCCCCACCCCACTTCCAGACCCCCAAGCCGCAGACTCCACCTTCTAGGTAGGTAGCCAGGATCTCCTTCAGGCGGTTTTTTTTTTTTTTCTTTTCTCTTGACCCCCCCTGCATTCTCTTGTTAACACCTAGACCTCCTTCTCCGCCCAGACTTTTCTGGACTGCCAGCAGGCAATAGCGTCTCCTGCAAGCCTCTGGCCAGCAAGGGATACTGAGGGAGGGCCACCTCTGACCCCCACCCCACTTCCATACCCCCAAGCCCCAGACTCCACCTTCTAGGTAGGTAGCCAGGATCTCCTTGAGGCGGTTTTTTTTTTTCTTGTCTCTTGACGCCCCCCACCCCTGCATTCTCTTGTTAACACCTAGCCCTCCTTCTCACCCCGGACTTTCCTGGACTGCCAGCAGGCAATAGCGTCTCCTGCAAGCCTCTGGCCAGCAAGGGATACTGAGGGAGGGTCACCGCTGACCCCCACTTCACTTCCAGAAACCCAAGCCCCAGACTCCACCTTCTAGGTAGGTAGCCAGGATCTCCTTGAGGCGGTTTTTTTTTTCTTTTCTCTTGACTCCCCCCTGCATTCTCTTGTTAACACCTAGACCTCCTTCTCCCCCCCAGACTTTCCTGGACTGCCAGCAGGCAATAGCGTCTCCTGCAAGTTTCTGGCCAGCAAAGGATACTGAGGGAGGGTCACCTCTGACCCCCACCCCACTTCCAGACCCCCAAGCCCCAGACTCCAACTTCTAGGTAGGTAGCCAGGATCTCCTTGAGGCGGTTTATTTTTTTCTTTTCTCTTGAACCCCCCCTGCATTCTCTTGTTAACACCTAGCCCTCCTTCTCCCCCCAGACTTTCCTGGACGGCCAGCAGGCAATACCGTCACCTGCATGCCTCTGGCCAGCAAGGGATACTGAGGGAGGGTCACCTCTGACCCCCACACCACTTCAAAACAAGCAAGCCCCAGACTCCACCTTCTAGGTAGGTAGCCAGGATCTCTTTGAGGCGGTTTTTTTTTCTTTTCTTTTCTCTTTGCCCCCCCCCCCCCGCATTCTCCTGTTAACACCTAGCCCTCCTTCTCCCCCCAGACTTTCCTGGACTGCCAGCAGGCAATAGCGTCTCCTGCAAGCCTCTGGCCAGCAGGGGTTAATGAGGGAGTGTCACCTCTTACGCCCACCCCACTTCCAGACCCGCAAGACCCAGACTCCACCTTCTAGGTAGGTAGCCAGGATCTCCTTGAGGCAGTTTTTTTTTTTCTTGTCTCTTGACCCCCCCCCCCCCCGCTATCTCTTGTTAACACCTAGCCCTCCTTCTCCCCCCAGACTTTCCTGGACTGCCAGCAGGCAATAGCCTCTCCTGCAAGCCTCTGGTCACAAAGGGATACTGACGGAGGGTCACCTCTGACCCTCACCCTACTTCCAGACCCCCAAGAACCAGACTCCACTTTCTAGGTAGGTAGCCAGGATCTCCTTGAGGCGGTATTTTTTTCTTTTCTCTTGACTCCCCCCTGCATTCTCTTGTTAACACCTAGACCTCCTTCTCCCCCCCAGACTTTCCTGGACTGCCAGCAGGCAATAGCGTCTCCTGCAAGTTTCTGGCCAGCAAAGGATACTGAGGGAGGGTCACCTCTGACCCCCACCCCACTTCCAGACCCCCAAGCCCCAGACTCCAACTTCTAGGTAGGTAGCCAGGATCTCCTTGAGGCGGTTTATTTTTTTCTTTTCTCTTTAACCCCCCCTGCATTCTCTTGTTAACACCTAGCCCTCCTTCTCCCCCCAGACTTTCCTGGACGGCCAGCAGGCAATACCGTCACCTGCATGCCTCTGGCCAGCAAGGGATACTGAGGG